>APFE030805393.1:112581-163727 GCA_000404065.3 Pinus taeda
CTCCTACCCCAGAGCTCAAGGATATTATCCAAGAGCAGAGCACCGAGATTCAGTCACTGCAAAGAAAATTGTACATGGAAAGATGGGTAAACACATATCTGGAGCAGCGTAACAAGCAGCTGGAGGATGAAAAAGAACTTGATGAACTATGGAGGATCCACAGTGATCGCACTTTGAACCGTAGGAGGCCTGGTGACCTATTGCGTGTTGATCGGGAGTCCATGCTTATTCGTGTAAATGCACATTTGGAGAGATTACTAGAAAAGGCAAATCGTGACAAAGCGCTGCTATGCCACATGAAGACACACTATTGGGCAAGACTGCATGTTTGTAAGGCTAGAAACAAAATCCTCCAACGAAAGCTGTCAGAGGCCCGGAAGAAGAAGAAAAGGACAAATCCACTCTCCATCTTGGCTGAAGCATCCCTCACTCATCATGGTACTGATCAGCATTGATCTAGCATCAGAATATGAAAATTTTGAGAATTTTGGAGCATTTTGCCAATTTTTGGTAAAATTACAGGTTTTTTCCCGTGTCGCGTCCGCGTCACGCGCGCGGACATTTTGAAGGACTGCTCGGAATTTTGAAAACTTGGCATTTTTGGAAAGGTAATGCAAAGAGAAAAATTACCAATACTTGGGAGAAGCTTGATTTTGAGATTTGAGCCTCCAAAAAGCTCAAAATACATCAAAAAATGACTTTCTGCCCACTTTTTGAGTTGCAGAAAGTGACCTTGGGAGAAATTGTTTTTGAGGGGGCAAAACAACTCCAAATTCAGAAATTCCACTTGGGATGGAAAGTAGACAGGCCAAGCTTTCCAATGAGCTATCTTTCACTTGATTTGGACCAGTGGAACCCACTCAAAAGTTGCTGCAAAGGTGCGCGGACACGAGAGACAGGGGGCGCGGACATGAGGCAAACTTTGCCAGAATCGACTGTTTTGGTCAGAAAACACTGTTTTGACTATGGTTGACTATTTTTGCTTTTAAATGATGGATTCTTGTTATATTTCATGGCATTTGATACTTTTACTCTCTTTACTCTTCTAGAAGCTTCTTTGATGTAAATAGTGAATATTTAATGCATGGATAGGTTTCCTAAGTTTTAGAGGCAAGTTGTTGAGCTGGCCTATTATCTAGTGACTGATTTAGACTTAGTTGCAACAGCTCCTAGGAAGCTGAGCTCGACCCCTAGAGGTGGGGGAAGAGGTTAGACCTTCTATATTATGCCTTCTCTTTCTCATTTTCATGGTTGGACTCTAGAGGGAGAAGCTCTATTGTATTGTTTACTTGTATTTCTGCAATTTGAGGAAAAGGAGGCCAGGGTTTTGCAGACTTCATTGTGGATTCTTGTGGATTATTATGTTGATGGTGTGTTTCCTACTTGTCATTGTAAGTGTGTTTATGTGTTCCATTTCTTAATCTCTTGCTGCTATTTAAACAAAAGAAGTGATAAAGTTTGAATTCATGCATGCCATGCTCAGCTTTCAATTTTGTTTAAATTTTATGTTTTCCGCCGTCTAGAGAGGATTCAAATTCATTGTTTGCCCTCTTTAGCTTTTCTCCTTTCCTCCCTGATCATCTCTTTCAACTAAAGGCATCAGCATAGATTCCTACCTTGCCCCAAGGAATCACCTGCAAAAACTGAGCTCAAATCCCCGCACCCTGAATTGCACTCCCTCCAATTGCCACCAAAAACCCAAAAACTCTAAACCAATCTCCAATATCAGTTTACTAGCCTAAAATCCTTGTTCCTAATTGGTCAACTCATCCTATTGACAAAATCCATTGAGTTTTGACCCGAGAGAGCCTTCTCATACCTCGTAGGGCTAGCTACGAGGTGAAATGGTTTGATGTAGCCTTGAGAGTTTGTCTATCTCAGCCTAGGTGAATTCCAAGCGCTAACAGAAGGGATCCCTCTATGGCTTGAAGCAAAACACCCTGGGCGTAGTATGAGAGGATTGATAGTTGTCGGATGAAGCTGAGATTCACTAGGAGTGAAACCGATCCAAACCATTACCCGAAGGTTGTGGATGATAGACCTCTCATACTGGCACCTATGATGATGACCTATTTCTGATAGGTATAGACCCTCTCATTTGCATAAGTAAGAGGGATTTGGATTCTGGATGTGGAATGATAAACTACAAGCCTATGACTACCTCGAGAATATTAAATTTCAGAAGTTATATGGTAGTGATATCAGACCAGATTTGGTAAATGCCTCTGGGTCTCATAAACTCATTCGTGTTGATGTTCTTAGTGAACTTCCGTCCAGACATATGTTTTGCAGTTAGCATGGTGAGCTCATATTTGGTTGAGCCTCATTGGATTGGTGCCAAGAATCCTCTGAGATATCTTGGGGGCACAATCTCTCATGGATTGAGATACACTGCCGGAAATATGAAACTGCATGATTATTCGAGTGTTGATTGGGCAAGCAGTGTGGAGGATCACTAGAGCACCTCTTAGTGTTGTTTCTCTTTGTATTTTGCTTTGATATCATGGATGAGAAGGAAGTAGAAGTTGGTTGTTATAAGCAACGCCGAGACCAGATACATATCTACAAGTATGATCTCGTATGAAGTTGCCTGGTTGAGGAAGCTCTTCAGTGAGATGTTTGTACACATGATGAATACCATTGTGATTCTCTATGACAACTAGAAGTGGGATTCGATTATTGAGGAATCTCGTATTAGATGATTGCTCCAATAGATAGACATCAGATACTACCTTATCTGGGATATGGTAAGTCAATGAGCGAGGAAGCTCCAAATGATGTACAAGTCGCTACACTTTGTCTAAGCCTCGGGGAAAAAGATCAATATATGATTTTCCCGAACGACTTGGAGTCGTCAAGAGACCCTTGTAAAAGGGTCCTGCACGTTGCATACATTGAGCTCTGGGAGCTCTGGGGGCTTGGGGTTCTTACTAGAGCAACATATGATCACAGGGTGACTCACCCTCCCCTGGTGGTGGGCGTTGAATAGGATGATTAGTTCTCCTATGGGCCTGGATGATTTGTTCTCCATGGCAATTGAGGACAGGATGATTCGCTCTCTAGTGGATAAGATGATTCGCTCTCTTGTGGGATAGGATGATTCTCTCTCGTATGGACAAGATGATTCACTCTCCTATGGACAAGATGATTCGCTCTCTTATGGACAAGATGACTCACTCTCCTGCGGACAGGATGATTCGCTCTCCTGTGGACAAGATGATTCGCTCTCTTGTGGGACAGGATGATTGACTCTCCTATGGACAAGATGATTAGTTCTCCTATCGAGGCATCCTACCCATGCAGTCTGGGACTCATGGGAAGTACCTCTCATCTGATCAATGAGAAGGGAAATGAGGATAGGGACCATAGTAGTACCGATGGACGCATTGATGTATCTACTGTACTCCCTATGCTAGGATGACCTTCATTGATCTAGGATCAATGATACTGGTATGGGACCAGTGATAGTGGTACATACTACGACACTGACTTTAGGTCAGTAGAGGACTAGTCTGGGACCAGTGGTACACACTCTGAAACTGACTTCGGGTCAGTAGAGGACTGGTCTGGGACCAGTGAGAGTGGTACATACTATGACACTGACTTCGGGTTGGTTGAAGACTGGTCTGGGACCAGTGGTACATACTCTGAGACTGACTTCGGGTCAGTGGAGAATGGTATGACACATTCTCGACCAATTCTTCTTCTTCATGGTTCAACTGAGCAGAGTTGAGCAGAGCAGAGCTGAGCAAAGATGAGCTGAGCAGAGCTGAGCTGAGCAGAGCAGTGCAGGGCATTGATGGCAAAGATAGTACAGTTGGATATATGGATCAGTGAATGGAGTTCTCCCTAGTAGAGAGGGAGTGTTAAAATTGGCAACTAGGGCCAAACTCCATGTGGGTCATCTTATTTATGGCAGCTGATATTTTTATTGGATCCCTCTCATCGAGAGGTGTAGGATTGATCTAAATATCATCCAATTCCGATAAGTATTTATGAATTTATTTATGTTATAAAATAAATTGTCAAGTCGGCCAGCAACTTGAGTAGGCATAGAAGCCCAATAGACATGTCTATTCATGATCTACATTTTAGTATAAATAGAAGAGGACTTGATGTCATTTTGACATCCTCTTCATGTGATCTCCTCCTCTCCACGTCTTTGGGTTTTTGGTGAAGGAGAGACACAAAAGAGCATACATTGGTCTAGCATGAAGCCCTAACTGCAGATGATGCCCTAGCTGATCCAACGCAGTTCTTGAAGACACTTATACGCAGTTCTTGAAGATACTTATACGATATTCATGGTGAGACCTTATACGATGTACATGGGGACCTTATACTCAATACACGGAGACCTTATTCGTTGTTCATATACGATGTTCTTAAAGATATTTATACGCAGGGCAGAGAGACTCCTTACACGAAGTTCATGAAGATTTTCGTACGCAGTCATGGTGACATTTTATGATACCTTTATACGTTGTTCATATGACACTTTATACGTTGTTCTTAAAGACATTTATACGCAAAGCACAGAGATATTTATACGTAGTCATAACCACAGTCAAGCATAGCTGCAGACTCAGCATACTTGTGTTCTAATGGAAGTATCCTTGGATGAAGAAATCAGAGAAGAATGTATGTGATATGGGCACATCTATCTTGGATAGACGAGGCATAAATAACTTTGGATAAGGACACAGTGAATGAATCATCCTCAGCTTGTCAAGACTCAATAAAGATCACGTTGGTAGCATCATTACAGTAATGTAGATCTATGCTAATTTAGTAATTCTACATGATAATAGAAACCCTCGGCATACTTGCAGCAGTGTTGATGTGCTATGATCACAACAGCTATAAACATTGGTTTTGGTTTCGGTTGGATGAAGAATATCTCGGTGACATACATCTTGTACAGCAGTGACTTCAAGTATTAGATGATGTACCTATATTCAGTGATAGTGATCACCTATGTGAAGAGTGTCAGTCTCATCAAAGGTAAGAGACAAAGATCATAATCTTACAGTACAGTGAGGTATAGTTATGATCTCAAGGTACAAAGATCATCTCAGCCTCCAGGTGTATAATCCTCTTATCAAGGCAGTGATGAATGATGATGAATGAAGCAGCATGATGATGAAATATGTAGCATAGTGGGCATGATAAGTAAGGAGCAACATGATGATGAATAGGGCTGCATAATGATAGAAGATGCAGCACAGTGGGCATGATAAATAATGAGCAGCATGATGATGAGAGCAGCTTTGTCAACAAGGTTCAACAATGTGTCACATGTTTATGTGCAGCAAATGAATGAGAGGCAGCACTATGATAGGTGAAGGAGTCACCTTGGAGAATCAGTTGAAGAAATATGTCTTCAACTGATCTCCTGCAGATATCAAAAGTCAAAATGTTGACTTCTATTGTAAAATGTACTATCTCTCTCTCTTTCTCTGCTAAATTTTGAAGAACATAAAAGAAGAATTGATCAAGGGTTTCCCCACATTGGGGTTTGTCCCTGGCTAGCGCCACATCTTCTGTCCTCTTGTCTTGGCTTGTCTTCTACGATTTATATTTATGTTCTATCTGCAGTTTACTTTATTGTTGATGTGATTGCTAATCTGGAAAAGATATGAAGCTAACTATGAAAATTGAAATAAATTGCTCTAAGCATAGAACATACCTAAAATTTAACACAAAGTTTGGGAACATTTGACTCAACATAAGATTAGAGGTCATGATAACAAGGTATAATCATATGAGAGGCAAAAATTGATTTTCCAGATTCAGGAAGGCAAGTAATGCAATGAGAATAACCCAAACCTAACACGAGCAATAGATAAGTGTCATGTTCAAGAGCGACATACTTCCTTTACACAAAATACAAGAGATGTTCTCTTTCATTTTTCCCCACTATTTCTAGTGAGTACCTCTTTATGTTTACATAGGATTGAAGACGATAACATATGCTTGTCATGTAAGTTCATCCTTCGGATGAATCCATCCTAGTAAGTTTAATGAGTCCTAGGAAAGAGAAACTTGGTCTCGTCATGGTGACAATTCCCGCATCGTTTAAGTTTTACAAGCCTGATGGAGGTGAAACTCGACATCTTTTTCATGTTTAGAGAGTTTGAAAAAGAGGCAAAAGGGAAACTCTAGATGTCCCTTTTCATAGATAGTCTATCGAATCCAAAAAGGTAGAAAACAATATTCAAGAGAACCTCTTAGTCATGGTCGACTAAGGTATTCATTTTCTGTACAATAGTCTATCTCAGTCTGGAAAAGGATTAAACTTATATTGAGTAGAAGTTTTTTCATTTATTTTTACGGGTTCGAATAAACAAGTGCTCGACAATCTTTTCATATTTCAAGAGTCAGAAGAGAGATGAAAGATGACTTTGCCTGGAATAACGAGTGGTATAAAAGGATAGAAACTCGTTCCGGTCATGATGGAACTGCTTAAAACATGTAAAGGTCAGTAGGCTACCTAATAATACCACTCATCGCAGATGTTCCTCAGGCAAGGGTAAAACAACCAAGTGAAAGCATATGATCGGCCAAAGAGATGGTGACAATGGAATGAAAAAACCAAGGCTCATCTGGAAAAAAAGGCTGATAAAGATGGCAATCACGAGAGGTGAAATGAAAATGGTTTCATTTTTACACAACCTTGAAACATGGGAAACTATGCTTGAGGATACTTGAAGATGGTTTCATTTTTTCACAAGCTTGAAACATGGGAAAAAACTATGCTTGGATTTGGTTTCATTTTTACACAAGCTTGAAACAAAGATAAATTATGCTTGAGATAAGTTTGCAGGCCCCCAGCATAATGACTCAGTTCGAGGTACATGCTCCCCAAGCTTCATTTCATTCACCTAAGTAGACTATTGGTTACTAACAAGTGGATGGAATGAAGGTTCACTTACGAGATCAAGTGAAAGACTTGACTAAGATTTTATGAAATCTAATCAAAGACTCGAATTGGAAGGGGATTTGTTTCATTTTTTAACGAGCTTGACACAAGAAAAGAACCATGCTCATGACACCTTGTTTCATTTTTTAATGAGCTTGACACAAGTAAAAGAACTCTGCTTATGGGACCTATTTGATTTTTTAAGGAGGATGACATGGTAAAAGAACTATCCTCATAGTCCTTGTTTCATTTTTTTAATGAGCTTGACACAAGACAACGAACTCTGGTCCAACACCTTTGATCACAGACTAAAAGAGGTCACGGCTTCCGAGAGGTTTTCATTAGATGGGAGAACAACACACTGGAAGGAATACATGTCCAGGGATCCAATGGAAAAATTGGGCTCCAATGCCACCAGTACATGGTGTACTACATCACCTACTAGATCATCAGTAGATGTGGGCATGGAACAGGTAGTCACGTAATTAACCTATGGCGTGGGTGATACCGCTTGCACATAAGAACCATTTCGGGATGATGGTTGATTGGGAGTTGATTCATGACCAATGAATGTAAGTTGATCAATGATCACAATTCTTCCTTCATGCAGGAAACACATCACTCGAAAGAGGAAAGAAACAAGAACTCCCATAGCATAAATATAGTCATGACCAAGGAGTAAATTAAAATCTAAAGGGACTTGGACAACCATCGCGTCTATTTAGACAGTCTTTCCTCCCAAGTAATAGGTAACTTAGGAAGGATCCCTAACGATTGGCTAGTTCTTCTACTAAAAGCTAATATATTATGTGTAACAGGGATAAGCTGAGAAAAACATAAAGCTTGTCAAGCAGTTGAGGACATAATGCTCACAGATGCTCCCTCGTCTATGATTGTGCTAGGTACAACCATATTGTAGGCATGTACTGTAATCTGGAAAGGCACATAAGACAGAAGACGATATCTCTCCAGTTTACTCCAATCAATAGAGGTGACTAAACTACTCGGAGGGGGTGTCGTAGGAACGTGATAGCTTCCCTCTTGCACTATGGTAACAAGAGAACTTCTCTCATGCACCTCGGGAACGGGAGAATTTCCCTCCAGTTCATTCGAAATTGAAGAAACCTGAAGAACCTGAGCAGCATGAGGTTCACTCTCTACCTAAAAGGGATGATTTTTGAAGGTGGAGTCAGGTCTACCATTTTCTCAACCAATGGTTGGTCGAGAACAGACTCACGAGACTCACTTTTGGAGAGAGCGGGTTTGACCAAAGATGATTTTTTGTCAATCACTTGATCAACTGGTGGAGGATCAGGGGAAAGCTTTCAATAACTAGTTGGAATAGGAGGCTGGGAGGCAATAAGGTTTTCCAACTCTTTGGAAGCTTCGTTCATAAGAGGACTAAGGTGAATGTGATGATTACCTTCATAACTTACATGGAAATTTTACTTTTCCCTTTTTCCCATAAGCTTTACTGTTACTAGTTGAGGGTTTGTCACCAACATGAAATCTAGAGGTTGATGACAAAGATCGATGTGAACCTATGGACCACACTTCTAATATTTTGGGAATATCAGAACAATTTCTAAGAAGGTGGTCACTCTTACATAACATGCAAGGGAATTTCACTTTCCGGGGCTGATTGGAAGATTTTTCTTCATTAGTTGCATCGGTAACAATAGTTGTTTGGTTGCCCCCTTGCTTATTTTGTTTCTTCTTCTTCGTCCTCCTCTTCTTCTTCTTAGCTTCCTGGTTACTAGAATCCATACTTTCACCAGGCGAAGAGGATGAACAGGGTGAAGAAATAGGCAAAGAAGGCGATGGGTCAACTTTAGGATCAACATAAGGTTGATGTTGTTCAGGTGGAGGAGAACTCGGTTGAAAAGCAGTTTGGACACTCGAAATCACCAAGGCCAAAAATAACCAAACTGGCAACCTAATGGTTAATCCAAGAAGGGACACTGTTGCCATATAGGGAGCACCAACATTTCCAAAAGAAGGAAAATGACTAGGATTCCCATCAGGGGGGTTTCCTTGATTGGTAGACTTGGGAAATGTTGCCATTAGTATCAACCTAAGATCTACTGAGTAAATCCACAGGAAGAATGTTTTTTCCACGGTCAATTAATTGATTTTAGAAATTAACAAAACAAAATAGAAAAAGGGGTAAGCTAGGCAAGAGGGTTTACAAAGTATCTGGGAACCGTTATATACACCTTAGTCAAAACCAAGGACTTAACGTACGGTGACCGATCTCCCCAAATGATGTGTTCGGTGTATCACATCTACAAAGCGGCTAACTCAGTTACTTATGGCTAAAGGATAGTAACCTAGTGGGGTCTCTCAATATATACGTGATAGTACGAGGAGCACAAGTCCTTGTTAGCGTTGTCTAATGCATAACCATTCAATGAGAGCGTTCCATATACTTGTCATACATGGAGCGCCCCCGATATACCCAAGATTACTGGAGAATGATCATATATACTTCCATACGTGGAATAGGATATCACCCCCAGGATACAATGCTGGCAAATAGCGACAGTTGCTAGGTTTATAGAGACCAAAACACGTCTTTAGCTTAGACCTCTAAATGTTTGTGTTAGATTCCAAATGCTCTTTAGGTTAATTGAGTAAATTTTAATGTTTATCTTGAATTATGTTTCAATTTTTGGCTCAAAATGATGTCACCTGAATCCCTAAGATGCAACTATATGAGAAAATGAAAACTTTTCATTTCAATGAAAACTAGACTAATCAAGGGAAGAAATTTCAATCAATAATGCACCAAACAACATGCCCTCCACTAGCTTTCACTTTTTCTTTCGAAATGCAATACCCAAAAGTAAAATCGATTTCCACTTTTCACTATCCTCAATGCAACTTATCAAAAGAAAAATGATGTTTACTTTTCTAAGATGCACTTATGTAAATGATGTTTCTCTTTAGTTTTTGAATGCTCTATTGCAACTAAAGCATCAACTAAAGAAAAATGAAAATTTGACTCAAATACTTTAATGCGACTAATGCATCAACCAAAGCAACACCAAATCCAATTCAAAAGCACATAAATGAAAATATTTTCACTTTTCCTTTTGAGCAAATGAATGATGCACTATTTTCAGCTTGAAAATCAAACAATGTAATCTATGCTTGATTAAGAACAAAAAATGATTTCAAAATGAAAATAACCTAATGCAACTTGAAAAGAAATTTTTGGATTACAAACTAAAATAAATGCAAAATGATGTTTTCAATGATTTCCACATAAAACAAGACTCAATCAATTAGCAAAACCAGTTTCTAAGTGGCACCAACAAGTAGCAAGTGATGACCAATTGACTAGAAACCCTATAACTCAATCAAATTTCACTCCAAAGCTGAGACAAATTTTGCGAATTAATCAAGACAACTAGACAAAACAATAGCAAATCTAAACATCGAGGGAAGGAAAAGACCTCAAAGGCCAGGACACACTGCATTGTATGACATAAACCCTAAAAAATCTCACATTCAAGGACTGACGCGACTTTATATAGCAAAACTCATGCTGACAGGGTCATTAGCGCTAATTTTAATAGCAAAACTCGTGTTGAAAGGGTCATCAACGCTACTTTTTATAGCAAAACCCATGCTGCCAGCGCTACTTTTCATAGAAAAACTCGTGCTGATCTTCAGCGCGGGTAACCAATGAAAGACATGGTTTTCAACGAGACTATATAGGGAAAACAAGCGTTGTCAGCACGACTATCAATGATAAAACTCGCGCTGGGCGAGAAAGATGGGAAAAAATAAAAATATTTTCAGCAAATAGTCCAGACCTAACACTCTAAAGCAGTGATCATTCAAGGTGTGGACCTATACATGCGCAAACTAACTAAGAATTCAATGGTCAATCAAAGTGATCAAAAGACAAAATCAAGAAAAGAGATTGAAGAAGTTATAGCTTCCCCAGCATAGTCGCCATTTTGTTGTGAAGATAAATCCCCTCTGTAGACAAAGGTGATCTCTCTATCCCAATGAGTGGGTCTAGCAACAAACTGAACAAACTTATGCAGACTTTCCTAGCTTATGTTTAAAAATAGAGAGAGAAGGAGAAATCTACCTCGCTCTGATGTTAATTGCTCAATCCGTTGGTGATGGATTCGATCTCCTAACTTCCAAGCTTGCTCCTTGCTTGTCCTTTATGTCTGAGTACCTACAAGAGAGATCAAAAGAAAATATAAGGTACAAGAGCATACATGGCATATATCAAACATAAATTACTTAATAGATCAAGGTGTATTAAACTAAATGCATAAACATGTACACATTTATGGAAAGTGAACGTTAGATGTATATATTAATAAACTAAAAATGGAAGAATACAACCAATGCCTTGATGTTGGAGACCTCCTTTCGGTGGATGTCCAAGTCCAAGCCAAGACTCTTCAATCACTCCTCCAAGTTAGATGGGCAGCATTTAGGCATAATCTCAGCATAGGAATGCAAGCAATCAATGAACAAACATTTAGGGATGGAGGGGATTTGATTTATAGGAAGGGAGAGAGAGTTAGGGATCCACTAAAGAGGGAGGAAGGTCCACATCTTAAGGGGAAGGCCCTTAAATGTAGGATCAAGAGCTCCAAATGGGAGAGCTTGACCATATCTCTACCCAACAACATCCAGCTTGTTGTTTCTCGAAGTTTCCAGCATACAAAGCTTCTCCTCCATTTTGAGAAAGACTGTCATAAGAGGTTCAACGCAACTTTTCATATCAAAACCTGTGCTAGTAGCGCTAAGCCAAAGAACTATAGTCTTCCATCAGCACGGGTAGGCAATGGAGAAAAGAGAATTGGTCCTAAAATCTAAGGTTCCAGTCAACTTTCTCCATAATTGACTCAGGGCAGTGTTTCTTCCATTCTTCAGGGATATTTCAGCATGTGTTTCATGATGAATACACTTCATAGTTTTCGTCTCTTTGTGACTCTTGCAAAATTGACGACACAAAGTGCGGCACTTAGGATATGAGACTGGGAGTGTGACAAATTATTGTATAACAGTGCCAAAGAGGGTACATTGGGTAGCCAGCAAGGCACATTCTGAGGTATGTGCATGGCATAGTCGAATATGGGTTCAAATATACTCGAGGAGATGATATCAAATTATGTGGATTCACATATGCACATTGGGTAGGCAGTTCAGTGGACATGAAAGGTACCTCTGGGTATTGCTTCAATGTTGGACCAGGGATGGTTTCTTGGTGTAGTAGGAAGCACAAGTGAGTAGCATTAAGCTCTATAGAAGCATAATATATGGCAACAAGCACAACTACGTGCGAAGCTATATGGCTTCGAAAGTTGTTAGTGAGCTTGTTTAGGAAGAGAATGGAGGCAACCAATGTCTACTATGATAATCAAAGTTGCATAAAGCTCTCTAAGAATCCATTGTTTCATGACAAGTCGAAACACATAGATATTTGATGTCATTTCATCAAAGTTTGTGTATAATGTAGAGCAGTTTAGCTACAGTATGTTCCCACAGAAGTCCAGGTTGCAGATATACTCATGAAAGCTCTAGGAAGAGCTAAGTTCATATATTTTAGATAACATATGGGTATGGTGGAGAACCCATTTCAATAGCAGAGGAAAATTACCTTGGATGATTCTTAATTATAACGGAAACAAATGAGAGGGAGTTGCAGTGCAAATGCAGTGTTGGGAGTGGTATAACAGGATCAGTAACAACAAAAATGTAGCGTATATGAGAGTTGCGCAGTGGTTGGTGGGCAACAACAGCCATACATCAGCATCGTGACAGAATATGATGCAGAGACAGGGTGTTGTGGCAGAATGTGCAACACTAGAACACATTCCTCGCTAAGAGGGAGTGTTAGTTCTTTTAGCATCGGATGTGTTCTAGCCACGAAATTTGGTGGAGGCTAGAATACATGAGATCGCCAAAACCAAAAAATCATTTCTAGAAATTCCACCTAGAAGTGTCTCAATTATATTATTAACCAACTTTTACATATTCCTTAAGTCTAAACTTATGGAATATTGTTAATTAATCAATATTAATTAAGATAAGGTGAGAATCATCTAGAAACTCACACAGATTGATCTAGAAATGATCCTAGCGATTAATTAAGTTTTAATCTTGGTCGTTGGTGCTCCAACAATGGAGCACCAGTGTAGATACTCAGTTGCCCACGCAGTTCAATTTTCACAGTAGTAGGATCAGCAGAGAAGATATAGTCAGAGTGTGAGTAGCAAGTGGAAGAGGAGGGTAGCAACATTCCGGGAGGAAGGTTTATAGTCCTCAGAAGAGGCAAATGAAGGTAGGTTAAAATTCTTAAAGGGCCAATGTAAGCTCTACGCAGAGGGTGATGCAGGAGGCTCAATGCAGAGGTTAGGGAGGTAATTTCGGAGTCAAAAATTAGTTGCGAGGTGAGAGAAAATTATCACAATAATTTTGCCAGTATTTTCCTTAGATTAGATTTCCAATTGGGAATCTAAATTATTGTACTCAGAATTTTTGTTGAAGAATAATAATAGAACCATGATTTGTTGCACCAATTTTCCCGCATTGTGTTTTCTCGAGGACAAATGTCCAAAAAATACTGTCAAAATTCTTATGTGTGTGCTAGAATTTCTTAGTTTTAATTATTTTATTTTCTATGGTATTTTTATGGTGAAAATTTCCCACTGAATTGGCCCTGGCTATCATTCCAATTCACCCGCAAAATATGTGCAAGGACTCCCTTCAAAAACCTGACAAAATATCTGTGATGTAGTTGCTCCTCTAAAGGGGTGTGAATTTTGCCTCTATGCCCAGTCTGCCCCAGAAAACCACCATGACCACCTGCATCAATTTCTGGAACAATCCTCAAATGATACAAGAATTTCCTCCAAAGGATGGCACTCAAGGTCCACCAAAAGTAGGGTGAGATTCATGTTTGGAAATCTCTTGTGATGAGTAGCACATTGTTGACTTGGCTCAACAACACAAGCAATCCAAAGTTCAATTGTCAGATGATCAAAAGTCCCAAAATGAGAGCACCATCTCCTATTTATGATTTCCATCTCCCTCTCTCCTTTGTGGGCTCCATCCATCGAATCTACTCTTCCCTCCTTTTCCCCCAAGTCAAATTTCCAAGGGGGTGTATATTCCACATAGAGTGGCCCCCACCTTCCACTAGCTCCACGATTTTCCTTTTCTCCCAATGTTGTGTCCTTCTTCTTCCAAAATTGAGGTGGACCCCTTCTATCCATTTTTCCTAAGTCTCAAGCCAAAAATGCGTCCATCTAGCCAAAATTGCAAAACTAGAGAGGTTGCTTATTAATTTTAATTAGAGGGAGCATCATAGCCCTCCCCTCCCAAATGTTGCTTGTTCTCAAGAAATTGTATTGCTAGGTGTTGTAAAATTTGTTCACCCTCCCATGTAGCATCCTCATCTGATAGGTCTTTCCATCATACCAGAAATTCCCTGATGACCTTGTTCCTTAGCTTCCTCTCTGTAGTCTCCTAAATAGCCTCAGGGACTAAGACAAAGTGCCCCTCATCATCCAAAGGAGGAAACTCTGAATTTATTGTTACATGTTGTCCCAAAGCCTTTTTCAGGCATGAAACATGAAATATGTTATGGACCCTGCTCCCCAGGGGAAGCTCCAACTCATATGATACCTCCCCAACTTGTGTGGTGATCCTGTAGGGCCCATAAAAACAGGGCTTAAGCTCAACAACTCCTGCAAGAAACCGCCCATAAATCTATTGTCTCGATCGCTGATAATGGTCTTCAGGATTCCATGCAGCCTGAACACCTCTCTGAAAAATAACTCTGCTACCTACAATGTTGAGCACTAAGGTGACATAGCAAAGAAATGGGAAAAATTGGTCAACCTGCCAACCACCACATAAATGCAATCCTTGCCCTGCACCACGGGAAACCTTGTGATGGATTCCATGGAGATACCCTCCCATTTCCTCTTACGAATAAGGAGGAGTTGTAGTAATCCTGCAAGGTGTGTCTTCTCACCCTTGTTCCTCTGACATGTATCACACTCCTATACATGCCTCAAGATGTCCTCCTTGAGGCCCCTCCATGTGAAATTCTCTCTAATGGCCCTATATGTATTAAGGAATCATTGATTTCCTCCCAATGGAGAGTCATGTGTAGCCTGCATAATATTCTCCCTCAATTGGGAGCCTGACACCAAATAAATCCAGTTTTTGTAATATATCACCTCATCCATCACCCGGTATCAATGATCTTCTACCCTGCGATCAAGAATTTCACATGCATGACAATCCTTGGAATACTCAACTAACAGTTGTTCCCTCCAATCCGGGGTAATGCTCATAAGTGAAAGGGTAGCAGGCCTCCTAGACAACATATCTACCACAACGTTTTGTTGTCCCTTAACATACTCTATGTCAAATTCATATGCCTGATTGTTATTCACCCACTTCTATTGTCTCTCCTGCCACTTCTTGTGCTCCAAAATAATCTAAGATTGTTGTGGTCAATATTTACCTTGCACCTATTCCCTACCAAATACTGTCGAAACTTGGCCAATGCATCCATGATGGCCAACATGTCCTTGTCATAAATGGGATATAACATCTCATGGGGATGCAACTTCCGACTCTCGAAAGCAATAAGATGTCCACCCTGCATCAAAGATGCCCCAATGCCTTCCCTAGAGGCATCACACTCCAATACAAAAGGTTGCGTGAAATATGACAGTGCCAACACCGGGCAACTGCTTATCACCTGCTTGAGGCTCTCAAAATCCTCTTGTGCCCCCTTTGTCCGTGTAAGCGTTCCCTTCTTCATCAAATCAATCAAGGGAGAGATCAAATGGGAGAATCCCCACATGGATTTCTTGTAATAAGTGCAAATACCCAAGAATCCCCGTAACTCTGTCACATTCTTGGGTGTAGGTGATTCTCTAATGGCCCTAATCTTCTCCTGGTGAACTCGCACCCCATCCTTACCAATAATGTGGCCAAGGTACAACATCTCTATAAGTCCAAACTCACACTTGGACACCTTGGCATATAGTTGTTGCTCCTCTAGGATGTGCAACACCTCCTCCAAGTCTTGTAGGTGATCCTACCATGCCCTGCTATAGATCAGAATTCCGTCAAAGAAAACCAAAACATATCTGCGCAGCTGCCTTCGGAACAGGTGGTTCATGCAAGACCGAAAGGTCGTCGGTGTGTTGGTTAGCCCAAAGGGCATCACCAACTCAAAGTGGCCACAATGACACCTGAAGGTTGTCTTCGAGATATCCTGCTCTCTCACCCGAATCTGATGGTATCTCAATCGCAAATCTATCTTAGAGAAGTAGTTGGCTCCTCTAAGTTCGTCCATCAACTCATCTATGTGGGGTATTAGGTATCAGTTCTTCAGGGTCTTCTTGTTCAGGGCCCTAGAATCTATGCACATGTGGAGGGTCCCATCCTTCTTCTTCACTAGTACCACTGATGAAGCGAAAAGGCTAGAGCTAAGCCTAATATGTCACAAGGCGAGCAACTATTATATAGCCCGCTCAATATCATCTCAATAAGCCTTGGGATGTGTATATGGTGTGGTGATCACAGTGTGTACACCCTCCTCTAGCTCAATAGTGTGCTCAAATCCCTTGTCAGGTGGTCGTCCTGGTGGAATGTCCTGAAACATTGTAAGGTACATGTCTAAGATGGCATGAATATCTAGATGTGGTGGACATGGTTGATCCCTTGCATTTGAAATCCTAAGCTCTACCACCCACTATATATCCCCACATATCAAATCTGCCTCCATCCTATGTGCCGACACCATCTTTGGTAGTTACGAGTGCATGGCCCTCAACAAAACCAACTTCCCATCTGACCCTGTGAGCTCCATATCCAACTTCCTCCAATCGATGGTGACACGCCCAAGAGAGTAAAGCCACTAAAATCCCATCACCACTTTGGGGTCTGGAACATCGACCACAAAGAAGTGACCAATCATTGAGTAATTTCCCATTGTCACTGTCAGATTAGAGATGTACCTGGTACACTACATAGTCCTTTCTCCTGGCACCAAGACTGAAAAACCCTCAAAGCTCTCGGTTTGTATGCCTCACTGCTCCTCCATATTCACATCTATGAAGTTGTGGGTAACCCCACTGTCCACTAAAACCACTTCACTTTTCCCCTACACTATGCCTCTGATCCTCAATGTTAAGTACTTGGGGACTCCCCTCAGTGAAGCGATGACCCCTCCAGTGGGTCTAAAAGGACCTCCATCAGGTGGGGGTGGTGCTCCTCCTCCTCCACCTCCTCCAAAAGTCTATTGCTCACCGCCTCCTACATCAGCCTCCAGCTCAATGCCATCCTTTAGCTCATTGTCCAAGAACACCTCTATGTAATGGGCCTTGCCCTTGGTGCACCTATTCCCAGGTGCCCATGGAAGGTCTCTCCTAGTCTCATCAGCTAGCTTCCCACGAACCTGAACATCTCTCGGTGGTGGGGGTCTAGTGGCTCAGGCTCTCGATGGAAAAGGGGCTCAAGGGGTATTGGTGCTCTTGTCCTAGGAATTGCATCCTACAAATCCCATGTGTGGTTCACTACCTCCTAAAGAGTAGTGGGCCTACTCACTCTCACTAGCCCACACAAAGGCTCAACCAAGCCCTCCACAAATGTATAAACCCTCTTGGCCTCTGACAAGTCTTGAACCATCACAAACACCCTCAAGAACTCTGTTATGTAGTAATTTGGTTTTTCGGTCTCCTTGAGTTGGGTCAGGTCTCTGAAATGGGCCTCAAGATCCCTCATGTCAATTCGCTCCACAACCCTCCGTGTAAGGTCCTCATAGGAGGTTACACTAGCATGCCCTAGAGTAGTCAACTGTGGAACCACCAATCTTGTGCTCCCCCCTCCAAATGCAAAGTAGCCATCTTAATGGCTTCCACCTCTGTCATTCGACTAAGCTAGAAATAAGTGTCTAGTTTTTCCATCCATGCTCTAGCCAAGCAATAGATGACCCATCAAATGTGGGGAGATACATCCTCGTAATGGTACGCTACAAATCTGAGCTCTGTGTGCCTGAACCTCCTGCACCCTTGCCCTTGTCGTTTTGCTTGAGTTGGCAATAGTCTCTGAAGTGCAATACAACTCAAAACTCCTCCCCATCGACTGCCACTCGTGGAAATACTCCCCCATGGACATCTTGTCTTGTCCTGTCAACTCTCCATCTCTAGGTGGAAAACATGTGGGTATGGTGGATCAAGTCATCCCATTGAAAGCGTGAGGGTGGGTCAAGGGTGAGTGATGGTAGAACTAGTGGGATTCCCCCGAACTCTCCCCTATTATGAACCCGGTGGACACTTTTGTCCCAGCTCTGCTGTTTAATTTCCTCCAACATTTCCTCATGCCCACTGGCCAAATCATTCAAAGCCTTCAAGAGGATATTAAAGGTTGTCACTCCTTTTCTCATTAATTCCACCATGTTTTCCGTTTTTATTCCTTGCTCTCGAGCCTTAGAATTAGGTGTGATCTCCAACTCTCTTTCTCTGCTCTTGTACCTATGCCTCCTATAGGTAATGGTTTTCTTGTTTTCTAGGGTCAACAATGTAAACTATCAAATAAGGGTTGTACCGAGTACAAGTTTTTTTGAGGTAGAAAAAATTATCCGATCTTGAAAAGTGTTGATTCAGAATACACCTTATTTTTTTGGAAACATATTCTTGACACTTTAAATTTTCTTATCAAGTATGAACATTTTTTTAAATGCTAGTGATTTTCATGTTGATTTTGAAAAGTGTTGATGCAACATCAACCCCTTTTTTTAGAGGGTTTATTTTTTACACTTTAAATTTTATAATGTATTAAGTGTGGATGATTTTTTTTAAATGTTGGTAATTTTCATGCGGAGTTTGAAAAACATCAACATTTTTTAAGGTATATTTTTGACACTATAAATTTTCATGTCTTAAGTATGAACAATTTTTTTTTTAAATATTGATTATTTAACCATTTTTCAAGTTGTCTTATTTGTCTTCTTGTTTTGCCTTAAGATGTTTATTTTTTATTGATTTTCCAAACATGTGTTTTTTGTTTTTCTTTGCAATGTTTTTTATAATGAATTTTTAATTTATTTTTTAAATAATAATATTAATGTATTGAGGTTAATATCTTTATATATTTATGTATCGTTATTAATACTTCTATACATATAAATAATTGTCACAAAAATATTACACACTAGATAAAAATATATATATTTGCATATAAATATAATTAACAAAATATTGCATTTCATGACCTTTTCGCTAAAAATGACATTGTTAGATCTAAGTTTTTTTCGATCCATAATGTAGAGAACAGTCTTTCGGAAGAGACCTTTAACCAATCACCTTACAAATAAATAAAATCTAAGTAATAATAAAACATTATAAGAAAATTGAATAATTTTTTTGGAAAAATAACAAATTTTATGAATTTTATATCCAAAGATGATGACATTACAGTCTTTTTTTCCAAATAAAAGATGTTAAAAAAAACAAAACATACAATTAAAAAAACATAATAATAAAAATTCCTTAAAGGTAAAAATAAAATAAAAATTAGTTAAAACATTCAAGAAAAACATTAAAATAATTAAAATTAAAAAATAACATTTAAAAAATAAATCAATAAAATTAATTAAATTAAATTAATTAAATTAAATTAATTAAAAATATAAAAAATAAAAACCAAACCCCAGCCCCATGGGCCTGGGCAGTGCTTGGTCGATGGCCTTGCCCCGCCCAGGACCCGTGGGGCAGTGGCCTCGACGGGCAAGAGGGGAGTTGCATGCAGCTCCCACCCCCGCCTAGCCCAGGGCCGTGGGGCTACGCTAGCAAGGCCACGATTTTTAATTATTTTTTATATTTTATTTATTTTTTAATGTTTTTAAATGTTTGTTTTAATTAATTTTTTTAATTTGTTTTTTTTTGACAAATTCTATTGCTAATTATATTCAAAAAAAGATAGGGAGACTAAGCTCTAGAGTTACATGAGTAGAGCTCACAGGCTGAGTTTGCAACTGGATTACATTAAAATATTCTGCTAAATTACTGTCATTTCCGACTTGGAGGGAACTAGCACAGGAGTAGACAGACTTTACAAAACATCCTAATCTATACTAATGTCATTGATCTGACGAGCAGTAGATTCCTCCGGATTGCTATCAGCTTTAGTGATCTTGATGCTAGAGGAATTGGGGCTTGGAGCATTGAGCTTCTCCATCATGTATTTTAGAATGTCCATAGATTCTTGAATATGAGCGCGAGTATTGGATAAGGCATTAAATTGCTCCTGTAAGGAGGAAACACGATGAAGAAAAGGGTTTAAATCAGCTTCATATTTAGAAGTGATTAGCTGAGTGGTGGAATCGATTTTTTCATCCAAGACACGCTGATGCACTCTGATTTGCTCAAGTTCTTCCTGCAAATCATGGCAGTGTAGGCAGTCTTCACTACGGGCCATCTGGAAGTCCTTAGCTCTGTCCTTAAGAAACGCTGGAATACTGCACCAAGATGCTGATACAACCATGACAATAGAGTCAAGATAGAAGGTTTGAAGAACAGAGTAGAGGGAGGAGTAAAAGCTCAGAGAACAGTGAAAAGGCGATGAAAAATTTTAGTATAAGGAGAGCTTATTGGAGGAGCAGATAAATGGGTGGAATGATTACAAGATGACAGAGTATGGAACTGGAATGAGACTATCCTCAGCAGCATTGGCTCGAGGGGGGGCGTTGTAATGGAAGGAGAGTTAAAAAATTGTGGGGAGGAGAACGGAGGCAAGCGAATCTCAAGGAGAGCAACAACAACAGGACGAGCAAGGGTGGAGCTACAGAGAGAGAAATGAGTGATGGGGGAATGAAGGGAACTGGCACTAAAAGCGAACGTTGAGGAACAGCTGAGATCATAGATGATCACAATAGCAGTGGAACAAACGTTGATAGAATAGAAGGCTTGGAAACAAGGAGAATGCACCTGGGTATTTGTAGCTGACAGGTTCACGCGGTGAGAATTGGAGTGATCACGGATTTCACATGGGCGACTAGAGTTCGAAGAAGCTGTGAAGTCTGCAGGATTAGATGGTAGGATTTTCGACGGTGTAGAATTGGCTACATTGGGGTTGCCTTGGATTTGGTCAGGGTACGCCCTGAAAAATCTATAGGTCTAAAGATATGGAAGATTATCACAAATCATGAGGAGAATCATGGGAGGAATTGAAAAAGATCCTCATTGTTACAGAGGGTATTTCCTTTTGGTCGGATACATGCTTGACTGGCGAGTTTGTCTGCTTCTCGATTTATGGTGCGAAGAATATGAAAAAATTTAAAATCCCGAGTTTGATTGATCATAGCTTGACATCTGCTGATGGTTTGTTGTATGAAGATGTTGGAGGCTCTTTGCTTGTTGATCATTAAACTAATAATGATAGCAGAATCACCAAAGATCAAAGCTTTCCTGATTCCATGGATTTGAATTTGGAGTATACCTTGATAGAGCGCCAGAGCCTCTGCTCTATTACTTGAAAGGTTCCCTAATCCCCAGCCAAAGGTGACTAAGGGTTCTCCATTGGGTTTGTAGATAACTCCCCCTGCACTCGCCGCTCCCAGATTTGACTTGGAGGCACCGTCAAAGGAAAGGGAATGAGAGTTGTTGTTGCGAAGCCATTTATTGAATCCATCCTGCTTAAATCTTATTTTCCAGTTGTGATTCAAGTTGTTTTAGATGCTTGTTGTTGGAAGGATGTTAAACTTGTCTATCAGACTCTTGATGAAGTCTCTTTCTTCAACACAAAGACTTGTCATGTCGATTTTCTTTGTGCTCTTGGCTGCAATAGTTTCTATCGCAAGGCTTTTAGCCTTGCTACAAAGTTTCCTGGTTAAGGTCTATTGATCTTTAAAGACCTTGCTATTCATAGCAATCCAAATTTTCCATAAGAGAGCATAAAGGAGGGCATCCCACACCCTCTTGGAAATATTGGTTTTCATGGACTGCCAGGGGTAGTTTTTCTTCCAGTTGTTAAAGACTTCCCCAATGGAGAGTTGTGAATTCCAGGTGAGAGGGACGTTTGGGGCAATGTTATTCCAGCAAGAGATTGCAAAGGGGCACGAAATGAAGAGGTGTTGGATTGATTCCTCTACCTCTTGACAATTTGGACATCGGGAAGGTCCAACAATACCTTTTTTTTGCAAATTTTCTGCGGTTAGGGTTTTCCCTTTTAAGAGGGTCCACATAAAGAATTTCACTTTAGGGATGGCTTCAGATTTCCATACTGTTTTCCAATACATCCATGGTGGAGACGAGTAGTCCCTGTTACATATATAATTATAACCTGCTTGTATTGAGTAACTGGAGCCAGTGGGATCCCATCGAAATCCATCATTGCCATTTTTAATTACAGGAGCAATGTTGTGAAGATGAATCTGAAAGTTATTGAGGTTCTCTTTGAGGTGTTCAGGGATGGGAGGAAGGCTCCATCTCTTCCAAGCCTAAGTATTTATATCCCATTGATAAATTTGGTCTAAACTGTGTATTCCTTTACTTTGAAGAAAGAGAAGAATTGGATCCATACCTGGATGGCTGCTAATTGGATGATTCTCCATAATCTTATCAGTTCCAATGTTGATTTTGCTGCCACCTTTGGGGACCTTAGAGACATTTTGAGCCATAAAGGAGATGGATTTTTTGCAAAGTTTCTAGATCCTTGTGCTGCTTCTGATGGGTACTTCACTTGTAAGCAGTTGTTGCCTTGGGTTGCTGAGATATTTTGCCTCCATAACCTTTTTCCACTATGTCGGTTGATCCTCGATAAGTCTCCAAACTATCTTGCCACCAAAGGCTGCGTTTGTGAGCATTGGAGATTTGATTCCAAGACCTCCTTTTTCTTGGCTTTGAATGACTTGTTTCCAACTTACCAAGTTAAATTTTTTCCTTTCATTTTTCCCTCCCTGCCAAAGGAAAAATCTAAGAATACTATCCATTTTATGGTGAAATGAAGCTGGAGCCTGAGCAAGGGAGAACTAATATAGAAGAAGAGAAGAAAGGCCTAATTTAAGGAGCACCAATCGCCCGCTGGGTTGAGCCAAGTGGATCCCCACTTTTGAACTTTTCTTTTCATTTTATCTAAAGTTGTTTCCCAAACTTCAGCTCTTGTGTTTCCTATACTCACTGGCATTCCCAAATAGCTGAAGTGGTCCCAATTTAACTTGCAAGGCACCCCAAAGATGTTGGCTATGTTTTGGAGTGTTTGAGCTGAGGCGTTCCATCCATATATACAACTTTTGAAATGATTTATCATTCCCCCAGAATATCTCATGAATTTATCTAATAAAGATTTGAATCTTTGAGCTATGATTGCGGACGCCCCTCCTATCAGCAGGGTATCCTCAGCAAATTGGGAGTGGTTGATGTTTTTAACTCCATCTTCAAATTTGATGCCAGTGATGAGACCTGCCTACCGCTTATGATCAAGGGTGCAACTGGAGGACTCAGCCATTAAGATAAATAGGTAGGGGAAAAGAGGACAGCCTTGCCTCAATCCTCTTGAGGATTGAAAAGCAGGGTTAGGCCTGCCATTGATAAGGGGGACTATCCAAGGACCAGAGATACAAGCTCTTATGAGGTCAAGAAAAGAAGAAGCGAAGCCCATTTTTTGAAGAACAACAAATAGAAAGGTGTGCTTGACCCTATCAAAAGCATTTGCCAAGTCTAATTTCAGGATGAAACCCTTTTCATTCCTAGAGTGGCTTGAGTGAATGGCTTCCTGTACTAAGAGAATGGAATCTGAAATTTGCTTATTTGCCATAAAGCCACCTTGGTTTTCAGATATTAGCATTGGCAATAGAGGTTTGAGTCGAGAAGCAAGGATTTTTGTGAAGATTTTATAGGAAGAATTGCATAAGGATATGGGGCGGAAACGGGAAAAATTAGAGGGACGGTTCTCCTTTGGGATGAGGGTTAGTGGGTTGAATTTGTGTGACCTCCCAATTTATTTTTTCTCTAAATCGATTTAAAATATTTGATGAGATCCTTTTTGATAGTTTCCCAGTGCTCCCTATAGAAACAAATTGGAAAGCCATCCGGCCCTGGTGCTTTGTCAGGCTGGAGGCCCCAAATAGCTCCCTTGATTTCTTCTTCCTTTATTTCTTCGGTCATCTTTTAATTAATTTGTTTTTTTATTATCTAATTTTTTTTCTTATTTTTCTGTTTTTTTTGTTAATCTTTAAAAAAAAAAAAATCTGAAATTATGTTTTTTTGGAAATATTTTCTTGTATTTTTATTTATTTATTTTGTTTTTTAAATCTTTTATAGGTTAATTTTGTATTTCTTTTTTTACATTTTTTATGTTTGATATTTATTTATATTTGTTTTTCTAGGCGATGTTTTTTATTTTTTATGTTTCAATATATTTTTATTTACTTTTTATTATTATATATGTTACAAGCATGGTATTAGGCATCCAATTTTGCTTAGACTGCGTATGAGTTTGTTTTTGACAAAACGATTATGCCGTGTATCCGTAGCTTGACATTGAGAATTCAATTTTATTATTATTTTTATTATTACTTAGATTTATTTATTTGTAAGGTGATTGGTTGAAGGCCTTATTATGGGCTCTTTAGTAACTTCCATTTCTGTTAGTTACAAATTTTTTGTTTTTAGTTTTATTTAACTTTTTTTTTTCCTATTATTTTCATTTTCATGAAATATGGTTTTTTATTTCCATGCCAATTTAAGATGACTTTATATATATATTATTTATATATTATATATATATATATATATCATATTTCTTAATTTTTTTAATGGCATTCAACAATACAACATTTTATTAGTTGTTATATTTTTGTGATGAAATTTATCTTTACTACTTTTTAGTTTAATTAAGTTATATTTAAGTAAGCAAGAGGTACTAGCTACTATTTGTAGCCCTTGCTTTTTCTTTTTTTTTTTCTTAATGTTTTAATTTTTGTTTTTTTAATCCTTTTATGTTTTAATATAATTTATTTACTTGTTATTAGTTTTTTAAATTTTTATTTTTTATTTTTTTTTATTTTTTTCAATGTTTTATTTTGTTTAATTTTGTATTTTTATTTATTTATTTTTATTTTATATTTTATTTGCAGAGATCCATATCGATCCTCGACTAGCAACCCCATCCCATTATATGTCAATTTAATAGTGGATTTTAAAGTTTTTGTTACAATGGGTTGAGTTCACCCTCATTATATGTCAATTTCATGGTTGATCTTTAAGTTTTCATTACAATGGGTCGAGTTTGTCTACACAGCATGTCAATTTGATGGTTGATTTTTAAATTTTTGTTGCAGTGTGTCAAGTTGTCTTAGGCTAAGATTTTGAAGTCATTATACTTTTAGCCTTTAAAAAAGAAATTACTCTTGGTATAATGACTCTTTCATTTAGGTGTTCCTTTTTAAAACTTTCCAGTTACAAATTTTTTTCATAATGTCATGGTTGAAATATGTTGAAAACCTAAGGTTTTCTATAGTCATGATCTTTGGTTTTACTTTCATAGTTGAAAATTTGTAAAAATTTTAAGTTTTTTCTAAGTCATGATATTTTGTCTTTAATGTTATGGTTGAAAAAAGTTATAGGTATTTTATCATTAACACCATGGCTAAAAATTGTTGGAATTTTAAAGCTTTTCAGAGACGTGATATTTTATCAATTCTAAGGTTTTTTGGAGTCATGGTATTTTATCCTTAATGTCATTGCTAAAAAATGCTGAAAATTTACATCAAGAAAAAAGACATTATTTCAGCATCAACATTTTTTATTTTCAAGGTTTTTTTGCACAAAAATATGGTTTTTATTGGTTTTTACGGCATTTTTTAGAAAATGTTGAAAATTTACTCCAAAGAAAAAAACAATATTCCAGCATCAACATTTTTTGTTTTCGAGTTGTTTTTCATGTTTTTTTGAGGTTTTTGGCTAGAGTTATCGTTTTGAGTTTACAATTCTCATTTGATACTTTACGTTGTTGGTCATATAAGATTTCCCCACGACTGAGCCAAGATCGGTGCTCTAATACCACTATAATATTCCTAGTGGGAAATATTAAATGATAACAACAAGTAAAGCTTAAACATGCAACCATAAAACTAACATGCCAACATAACAACAAATTGCACCAAAAGTTGTACCAAGAGCTAAGCCATTGTATTAGTTGAGAAAACAAGGTACATATAAATGAAGAAGAAGAACTTAGGCTTGTTACAACAAGCTAGTCAAGTCTCAGGTGAAAATGGAGTTGCCCTCGTGCTGAAAATTGACAAACAAGAGATCAAAACATCCAAGCATATAAATAAAGAGATAAATGGACTAATTAACCAATTATATATCATAAACTAGTCAATATACAATCCCAGTCTATGTAGGTGACAAAGGAATCCTACAAATTAGATCAACAAAGATGTAATTGAGAAAGAACAATTGCTTTTATATCAATAAACTGGAGAAAAGCCTTACAACCATATAGCCTTGATGTTGCAAGTCTGTTCTACAATATCCAACCCTTTCCCTTGCATGAATAGCCTTCCAACCTTATTCCTACGCCATAAACCTACTTCCAACAGTCCTCTTCAACAATCTTCAAACCTGTAGTAGCTTTATAGGCCAAGAATGGGAAGTTTTGGATCCATTATCCAAGGGATGAAATCCACTAATAGTGGGATAGGGGTTTCACAAAGGAAGGGGAGTTGCTCCATGATGTGGGGGATCATGACTAAATAGGCACCCATTCGAAGCTTGTTGGTTGGGATAGATGCTACCAACAATGCTTCTAGACTTTACTTTTTATTTTTACATGCTTTAAGTCATGTTTGTAGGTCATAGTGTAAGATGGTGCATACTTATGCGCAACTTTTAGTGGTCTTCTCTATGTGTGTGTAGAAATTAACTAGGGAATTCCGCAGGTAGCCAAAAACTGGGTTTTGTACCATGGGATTAAGGAATTCCACTTTCTTTGGGATGATTTAGATTCTAACTTTGCAAGGAATTCTCTTGGGACAAATTTGTGGATAGTGAAATATCCAAACCTATGGTCATTTTCCTAATGCGACAAAATGAGGTGTAACATTATTTTGTAATCCAGTGTGGGAAACATTGTCGAAGTGTCTAGAGGAGTAACTTGATCTGTTACTTCCAGAATGGTGGACTTACTTTTGTTGTTCGCAAAAGCACGTTTCATTGTAGTGTTGTTTCCAGACTTGCTTTGAGTGTTTTGGGGTGAGTTGATGGGTGGTGTGATCTTCCTCAACAAATGCTCTTTCAATTTTTGCCTCGTCAACTCTAGTTCAAATACTAGCCCTTTACTTCTTAACTTGTATTGATTGTTCTGCTGTTAGTTTGGGGCCTCACTCGATGGCTTTTCTTCAATGCTTTTCTTCTCAGCTGCGTAAACACAATTGAATGTATTTACTGCATGTCCAACACTCGAAATTTCTTCGGCTGCAACATTTTCTTCCTTCTCTTCCACTGGCTTAGTTTGTTCATCGGAAAACACTGTATCAATAATATGTGCAGGAAGAGCATTAATGTTGTGATTCCATTGTAGGCATGTCTTTTCTAAATGATATTCCTGATGAAACAAACAATATTAGTCCATGCCCATATTCTCAACATCCAACACAACGTTCGATCTTTATGCATACTTGGCCATGTGGTTACTGCTACTATCGAAGTTGGCATCCCTTCTCAAAAAGTTGAATTTAGGAGGCTTGCTACTCACGGTGGTCTTGCTTCACCTATGTTTCATCTTTGCCAACTAATTTGATAGAGACTTGATGGTGTGGATCAATCTCTCAAGATTAGTTGCTTCCTTCTCCTAGGCCTTACTTACGAAGGCTTCAGACCTTTTTCCCATGTCTTTGGATTCATTTGTTGCTTCATCATCTGCGATGACCCTAATCGCACTCAAGTCTTTTTCAACTGCGATTGTTTCTTCATAATTTTCAGCTAGAGTTTCTTTTGCAATTATTTTCACGAACTTTGCAATGCTTGTCGATAAGGCAGATGTGTAATAATCAATTGTGATGGAGTCACGAGGTTTAGTATTTGCAGGAATTTTTCTCAAGATGCGATTAAACCTTTGGTTGAAATCTTTTACTTTTTCTTTATTCTCCATCTTAATATTACCCAACTCTCTCAATAACATAGTATGGGTTTTGTCATCAACAAACTTTTCCAAAAAAATATTTTTAAACCCCTTTTTAATTCTGGATTGAGTTCGCAGGAAGACTATGATACCATAAAATTGCTTTTCCACCTAGGGTACAAGGGAAAAGTCTACATGCAACATCATCATAACCTACCCCTAGAATTTGCATATGTATGTATAGGTTGTCTAAACTGTCCTCCACTTTCACTACCTTATCAAGGTCATACTTTGTTAATAGTTTCTGCGGGTGCCTCAGCATCTTGTGTAAAACACTTGATAGCACAAGTGGGCCCTGAGACATCTAGCCTAGATCTTGGTCTGTCATATCTCTATCATTGTGCTCCTCCTCTTCGTTATAATCTGATGGATCTTCTTCTTCTTCTTCTTCGTAACCGCCCAACCTGTGGAGAGTGTCATCCAAGAGTACAACGTCGTCTTCGTCACCACTATTAAAAGATGGAAGTTGCTCTGGTTTCTCTGTGTTTTTTGTAGTCTTTGCTAGCTCTTTAAGGGTGGCGAGAACCAAACCTTCAACTGTAGAAACCACTTTCCCAATAGGAGTGGTCACGTTCTTCTTTGGAAAATATAAAAGTTTGTGTACTTCGAGTATCAATCCAATAGCTCTTGCAAACTTCCAGGTGATAAGTCGGATGGTTTGGATCTGGTCGTAAGAGATTTTTTAATTTTGTCCAAAATCGAGTTGAGAAGAATCACCAACTTCAGGAATATGAGAAGGGGAGGTGTTGGGAATATTGTTGCCTTGACCGGAAGAGGTAGTATTGGGGTGGGTGAGGTTATCAGCCATAAAAATTTGGTTTCCCTCCTTCTAGCACCATAAATGTTGATAGTGCTGAACCTACCAACATTCACAGGATCTCCCCAATATGTGGTCCCAATTAGACCTCACACTGTTTGGGATAGGATCCCCATCTGAAGTAGGGCCCGACTTTCGTTTTCTTAAAGATTTGCCTTGGATCTAATTGTCAACAAGACAGAGATGCACATGTACCTTCAAAAAGCAAGTGAGTGTGCCTGGTGAGTGTTCAATTGTAGGTGTGTCAAGGTTCTTCTACTAGAGAGGGAAAGAAAATTGAGCCTCTAAGAGAGAGGTAATAATACCACTCTAGTAGAAACACACACAAACAGGAAGAATTTGTCTAACATCTCGCAGAATAGTCCACAAGGATGCAATGGTCATTGTAACCATTTCAACAAATTCTCAATATTATAAGCACTAAAATAACCGAAATAGTTCAACTACTTTGGTACAGATGAAAATAAACATGAATTACAAACATTCACAAATCAGTCTTACAAATATTCATAATTCGTGCATAAAGAACATGCTTGCCATCAAGCTTCATATATTAAGTAAAATTTCTCAGGAACATGTATACAATGAACACCACTAGCTCCAATAGTGGAGCGTTGGAGCCACTACTTGCGCCCCAAAATAAATAGCTTGTCTCTCCAATGCCTTGCAGGAGGAGCCAAGGTGAAAAGTCATTTGCTCGTACAATGAGGGTTTATATATAACCAATGGGTTGATGCTTCACCTTCCTTGTGGCTCTTTGATTGCCCTCATGATTGTTTGACTTCCTAAGACTTTTCAACTTTACATGACTATTCATATTCTGTATGTTTTCTTTGGACTTCCACTTTATAATACATTTTCGAATAGATAATTACATAATCCACAAGAATGATGTGGCATATGATGACTCATGACATGACATGACATGACATTGTTGACACGAACTACATGATGACATTGCAATGTCAAGCCATTATTGTTGCTTCTTCCTATGTATCTTCTTAATTATTCTCTTTTGTCCACCTCCATATGGATTAGAGGTAAGGAGTCTTTAGTGATATCAAGTCTTGAGCTACGGTCACAAATTGGTGTCCCTTTTATTTTTCTTGAATGATCAACTTGCATAATCAGCTACAAATATGTCTTCTTGCATTCTCCCCTTCTCCATCTCCTCCTTTGTGATCCTATCATGGTATGATAGAGTACCTGCATATGTGATTCATTCATGACAAGATAACATCAGTCTGATAAACCCCTAGTCTAAGATGTTGCATGTTGATCCATTGATTGAGTCGGAATCAGGTGGCAAGATGAGGGATGGGTACAGTGACTGCATAATTGTGCAGCCTAGGTAGTTAGGGGCTTGAGCCCTCAGACTACGCAATACATAGTTCAGGATGGATTGAGGAAGAAGATTGCACATTTTGGGAGCTTAGTGAGCCAGGCTGAGGGGTTGGGCATTGATTCAGCCAACTATGCAGTTATGGAAGGCATAGGAAGTTAGGTGACTACGCAATTGTGCAGCTCAGGTGCTTAAGGAATGGGCTTGAGGTTTGATATTGTGCAATGCACAATTGAGGCCAGGATAAAATGATGGATTGCGCGGTCTTGGGAGGAAGGAACTACGCATTGCATAGTGTCAAGAGGTACGGTTTCAACTAGAGGGCTGGAACTGCGCAATGTGCAGTTCAAGAGAGCTAGATGAGGTTAAGTTGTTGGAAAGTTTCCTGAATTTGGCGAAGTGTGGGATCAGTAAAGATGATGTGAATAGTCATATGACTTGAATTTGACCACATACTTAGAACACTTGACGACACAAAAACATATATCATCCAGAACAAATGAACAACATATTTCCCTTTGTACGACAACTTTGAAACAACTTACGACAAGTGCAACACTAAAGATACACTTTGCAACAACCGTGATGACACTTGTACAAAAGTGCTTAAAACTTTGGAAATGAGTGCGATGGATGTTTACATGGTAGGATAAAATCATTTGCACAAATATAACCCCTTGAAACCATCAAAACAAGCTTATATACAGAGAGCAACACTCAAATTACGAAAATAAGACATTTTGCTTCTCTTGCAAAAGGGACCAAAAAACTTAGGGAAAACACAGGTGATAAGTCTTAATGTCTGCGACGACAGTATACAAGACCAAGGTAGGCTCCAAAATTTAGTGTAGGCCAAAATTTTGGAGGGTGTTTTAGCAACGACAACAGAACCCAAAGCATGGTTTTAACACCTAGAGCATTTTGAGGCACTTCTTGAGGGCTTCCCATCAAGGATGGATTTGATTACGATTATGAGACTCCCCCTAGCTCATTCATGCATTTCCATAACATCTATTGCCCAAAAAGGGCATGACATCATGCTTATGGAGGATTTTGACCCACACATGTGGGCTTTTGTGGCATATTTTTATTACTGTGAGATATGGGGTTGGCTTGTAATCCCTTATCTTGTTTCAGACTCAAAATTAAACTTGTTATAGGGATTCTAGGCTAATTTTAGTGTGATAGATCTCATGTATATTGAGGATCACTCTTTTGAAATTTTTATTATCGCTCTTGAGTTTCAGCCTCTTCTTGAGAGCTCGACTTAGCCTTGTGTAACTCGGTACTTGTGAAGATGTGATATTTTGGAGCTTTCTACTATTGAATATTACCTTATATCATGGAGATGTATTTTATGGATTGAAAGAAAAATAATTTCTTTTTATGGAGGAATTGTAAGTTATTGCATATTTTTCATTGTTTTACTTTTAATTGAATTATTTCTAGTTTTTTCTATTATCCATCTGTTGACGGTGCTAAACCCACCAACATGTCAAGGAGATCTCCCTGGTAAGAAGTCCCAATTAGTCCTCAAACCGTTTCGTGTAGGAGTCCCAAATGTGGGTCGTAAGGTAATGCCTTAATCGTGACGTCACACAGAGGAAAGTAAGATAACTCTGTTAGTAGCAAGGGTGTGACTGATGTAGTGAGTCAAGGAATGAGTATGAGAGGTTCCAACACTTCAAAGGGAGAGGAAATTGAAGGTGAGTTATAGGTTGAAAGGGATCAGCCCCAACGTGGCTAGGAACACACAACAAAAAGGACATGCACAACTTCTGGTAGAGCAGTCAACATAGATGTGACAGTCACAACATACAAGGTAAGATAACACGAAAAACACTCACGGATCTGTCCGTGACAAGTGTGACAGTTGATGTAACAAGGTTTAGAGAAAGGTTTGTCTGGTGTCCGGCAGAGCAGTCGAAACGGATGGTGACAACATTAACAATATATGCAACACATTAACAACAAGATTCATATAATTGCATACAAATCAATTCATATACAAGTACGTAACTTAAACAACATATATCATTAAGGCAACCGGAGCAGTCCAACTACAATAACATCATATGCATGAAAATCTGCTGGATTTTATTATATAAAGAAGTGTAACTCAAAATCATACAATGCACCATGTAAACCTACTAGTCCCATCAGTGGAATGTTACAACCACATCTTCCTACTCCTCCAAAGAGATGAACTAGCTCTGTGCAGTGGAGAAGCCAAGGTGCATTACATTATTGTCCAAGCCTTCTTCAAGATAGTCTTAGTAGAAGCTTGGCTGACCAAAAGCCTATACAATGAATTATGAGGGAATATTTATAGCAAAGGGTGGAGTGACCCTTGACATTCCCCTTTGTGTCAGTTCAACTACGCTTATGACTCTTCACCTACTCTATGACTGTTACATCCAACTGTTGACACTCGACTTACACTTGACATGACTCAACATGACAATGCACATGTACTCATGTGAGACAACATGGCTTGAGAAATATTTGCAAAACATCATTGACACTCGGTTCATTGTGGTGAGACCAACTCTTTGACATGCTTGTGATGGTGAAGTTGGTGAGATGTTGCCAAGCTTGGTCGTCCTTGATGGTGTGCATGCACCTCATGGCGACCTCTTGCTGAATTAAACTCTTGCCTCCGTTGCAACCAGTGCATTAGTTCGACCCCTTCATCCAACTCGTCTGCTAACACGCGCATGGTCTTCTTGGGTACGGTTGAACCGACAATACACTAATGTGTAGTGTCTGTGCTGATCTTCAAGTGTGTGTTGGTGGTCATGCGCATCAACTTTCCGAAGTGCATGTTTAGCCTCAGTTGGACTTGCTTCTTGTCTTCGCCTTGGTGAGGGTGTTGAATGGGTTGGATTGCATGCGTGTGCTCAACGACATGCATGTTGTTGGATCCTTTGCATGTGATCAACAATATTACTCACCATGTTTTCTCTGAGTTAGCTGTTGGGATGGATCCTTAACCTGCACTGGAGCAGTTTCATCTAAGAGTGCATGTTGTGCCCACTGTTGTTCCTATTCCTGCTGTAACTCATTGGATTGTCTGTGCAACTTCATGTTCTTCCTGAGTTGCTACTTCAGCACATGCAACTCCTTGTTTTTTTCATCTTCTGCGTTCGTGAGATTTTCATGTCGCGTCGTCACTTGATAGCATAAGTCTCCAAAGTTGCTTTCATTATCAGTGGATCTACTTGATCTTGCAACTTTGCTCCGCCTCTATGTTGTCAACAACCTTCCTCTTGCATTCGCTGCGTTCGCTTCATTCGCTGCATTCACTACATCCGATATGTTGCTTCAACTATTGTTCATGATGTTGCTTATTGTGATGTTGCTTCTTTATGTCCTTGTCCACGAACAACTTGATGTCTTCGTGAGTAGGTAAGCCCAGGGACACTTGATCGACTGCATCCCCAAGCGTGCTCTAAACGGTCTCTTCGTCTCTTCTCTCTTGGAAACCATTGTACTTGTACTGTTGAAAGGCAGATGAACACCTGTGATACCTGGAGACATGGAAACACTCATAGCAAGAAATCTATCAGTCGAAAACCAAATGAAAATGAGAACTTACTTGTAACATACTTGGGTGAATGATCATGAAGGTTGCACAATTTCGGCCAGGAGGTCGGGAGATCGACTGCTAAGACTACACAAGGCATAGTCCAGGCTGCTGGGATATTAACTGACTACTGGAACTGCAAAATGCGCAATCCAGTTGGGAAGTTGGCTGTTGGGATTGCGCAATGCACGATTCCCGCTGGGAAAGACTGCTCGTCCAGGGACAGATTTGCACAAATTTTTGGGTCAAGCAGCCACTGACCTCTAGAAATGCGCAATTCAGTGCAGGAGGCCAGTGTTGGGCCAGAATGCGCAAATCTGGAGGGTAAGGTGAGCCTTCCTTCTCCAGATTGTGCAATGCAACCTTGGTGAAGGTAGAGACCAGGCCAAGGTTGGGCCGACTCGCCGACAGGCAACTGAAATTAAGTAAGTCGATGAATGCATGGTGACACTAAGTGATAGCAGAAGTGATAAACAGTTCATGCAAAACATGAATGGAGGATTGAGAAAATAGATCAACATGCATGTAGGTGAGGTCGTTCCCCGATTGTGCGAACATCCATGAAAAATAGTTTCATGCATGCGACAACAGTGAGATAACAACGAAAATTGAAACAGAACTAGGACAATCTAGTATACATGTAAACGACATCAAGCATTCAAATAAATCAAGAAAACAGTACTCATACAAGCAAAAACCCAAAAAGCGACAGAAATGCAGCATAAGGCATGGGAAGCAAGCTTACCCCAAAACAGCTGAGCTGAATGTGCCGACTGCTCCTAGATGTGATGTGGGATGTCAAAGCTACAAGGTTGATGTGAGGAATGAGCTTTGCAGTGTCTGGTTGATGAGTTTTGATAACATCAAGGTTGTGATGCACATGCAACAAATCTAGGGGAAGTGACACTTGGAGAGAGGTTTCTGAATTGTTCCTTGCATGTAACTTCCAACTGCTAAACATAGATCCCTAAAACAAGGGATGCCTTTACATGCTGCATTGGGAGAAGCAACCTATGCATGCAAGTCTATTTTGCTTGATCCCAGAGGGAACTGGTCAACTCAGTTGCACATGTAAGCGATTGCTCGACTACTGGAGAAAAATGTGCATTTCTGACTATAAGCTGGGCTGACTACCCAAGGTGATTGTGCAATTTCTGGGTTGAGCAACTGACTGCTGCCTAGGATTTGCGCAAATCCTGGACTGAACCACCTATTGATGGGAAAATTTGCGCAAATCCTGCTGGGAGGGTTGGCTGGCAGGATTGCACAATCTTGGAGCCCAACAGGCTATCAAAGGGAATTGCGCAATTCCTGGAGGGAAGGCTAGTTTCCCTCCAAAAATGCACAAATTTCACTGGGAAGCTACTCAGCCTGTCGCTGGACCAAGTCTGGGTAAGTAGCCTGTGAAGAGAAAAGATCAAACTGTGATCGACAGGCTGCCTTTGAGCAAGAAAGACACTGAAGCTTGAGGACTTGACGAAGCAAGGCAAGCTGTTGTGAAGATTGGTAGGGAGGCTCCAAAACAGGCTAAGGAAAAATTTTGGAGGGTGGTTGTAGCCGCTACAACACCATCTCTAAATGCAAATTATTTATGGAGAATCTTGGTTAAATTTTTGCATGTTGAGCATTTCTTCCTTGAAATCAATAGGAAAAACCTATTGTGCATTTAATTTATCCCCTCACAAAAAATATAGTTAGGGTTTATTTAAGTGGAAATAAGATTTTTCCCCCTTTACTCCAAGCATTTGTATTTTATCTCTTGAAATTACTTTAAAGACTCCACCACCCAAGAAGGATTAGGAATTGGAAAGCTTTTCATTGATAAAAGACCTTAAAAAACTAAATATTTTCCTTCCCTTCTATTTTTCTAAGACTTTTAAGGCAAACCATTAGAGTTTTTCTAGGGTTGAATTATTTTAGGGCATTTCTCAATGGGTGCTTTTGGTGTAAAACCCTAAGTTTTACTTGGTGATAATTTTTAAGTTGCACATCAATAAACCCCTAGTCATAAATTCCCTTGTTAGTCTAGGTGTGTGATACATTATTCCTTACTAAGAAGTAGTGGGCTTTTATCTATCATTGAGTGTCTTCACCCAATATATGCCTTCATCACCTTCTAGAAATTATAGTATCCTCATAGCTAATCATTGGGAAGCCTCCCTTGTGGTGAATTTCCACGAAAGACGAGGAGGAAGATTGTTGAGGTGACAGTAGCAATCCCTCTCATTGTTGCAACAAAGCTAGCTGCTAGATTTTGAGACAACAAGGACTATCCAGTTTCAGCTAGAGTCAAGAGATCCCTTGGAGGTGACAAATGTGTTACATGCTCCAGGGTTGAAAAAAAACCTATTTGAAGTCTCAACCATGGAGTAAAATACTTATGAAGTTTATTTCTGGTATGTACAAGTACTTGTCAGGTAAAAAGCTTCTAGTCCAAGTTCAGGAGTAATTGGGAACATAGAGGGGAACTTTTACATGTTAAAGGCTTTGCCTATACATGCCCTAGTTCATGATAGTGATAGTTTGTGTGAGTTATGGCATAGGAGGATGGGTCACTTGCACCATAGAGATTTATCAATATTGCAAGAGGTTATGATTGGTATTTTGTAGTTCAATGTAGAGTAACAAGATGTTTGCAAGGGATATGCACTTCGGAGTTATGCCAATACTACCTTTCCCAGTAGTGATAGTAGAGATTCTAAGGGGATATTAGATTTGTTGCATTCAGATGTGTGGGTCCAATGTACGTGGTTTTTTTAAGTGGTTACAATTACTATGTTACATTTAAAATTTCTCCAAGAGAACATGGATCTACTTCATGAAGGCCGAGGATGAATTCTTAATTCAGTTTCGAGAGTTTAAGGCTCTCATGGAGAACCAAATAGGGAGAAAGGTAGAGTTTTGAGGCTAGACAATGGGGGTGGGTATAACTCCAATGACTTGAAGAATTTTTGCAAAGGAAGCAAGAATAAATAAGGATCTTACAACCCATATCGTAATGGGGTTACAAATAAGAAAAACATGTCCATTACTCAAGCTACCTAGGCAACAATCCATGATCAATATCTACCCATTTTTCTTGGGGTAGAGGCATGCAACACAATAGCGTATATTCAAAACAAGAGTCCTCATAAGGTCTTGGAGGACAAGATTCCTGAGGAGGCCACGTTCAAAGGATTTAAATTGGAGGTTAGCCATTTCTCATCTTTGAGTGTTCAGTATATATTCATGTGCCTTCAAAGAAGAGGACAAAGCTAGATTCGTCAACACAAAAGGGCATCTTTGTAGGGTGTAGGGAGACTTCAAAATTATATAGAGTGTAAATTCCATCAAAGAGAAAGATTTTGGTGAGCCAAGATGTTAGGTTTGAGGAGAGTTAATCCTTTAGGAAGTCACATGAACCCATTCCAGTAGTGGTAGAGGATAAGGAGTGAGAGGATCTGAAGATTGAGGAGAGACTAACACTACCAGCAACAGGGTCTTTATTTTCAGATTAAGAGTAGGACTTGGAATCTCATTCTAATTATGTTAGGAGGAAGACGAGATGGATAGAGTAGACACTAAGAGATGCTCAAGAGTATGTAGAGGCTCTTAGGACTAATTTCAAGGAGAGAAAACCACTGAGACAATTTCTTGTTAGTTTATGTAGCTTAGACAAGTGTTTTAGTCTCAAGTGGTGGCTATGAGGCTAGGAATAGAATTGGATTAATTATCTCCAAGCCCGGTTTATTATATGAAGGGAAAATGTCTTAGTTATTTTATTAACTAGTTTTAATTATTTTCCTAATTCTAACTTAGGGAAATCAGTGTTAATTGAGACAAGTTGATTTCTCTCTAGTGACTTCTAGAAAAGTGACTTAATGGGGTCAAGATGATCGTAGCCATCGATTTTGATTAGATAGTGGTCATTGATTCATCAATGAGAGGCTATAAAATGAAATTGATGGGGATATTAGAGGAATAACAAGAGTGAGTAAGGGATGCACAATGATAGTGTGGGAAGACACCAGCAACAGGGTTTCAAAAAGAGAAATTGAGGATAGATTTCCTGGAGGAAATTCTTCACAGTGAAGACACCAACAAGAAGGTTTTAGCAGGATAAATTGAGGAGATATTTGTTAGAGGAAATTCATCACAGTGATTTAGGTTTCTTGAGAGACAGAAGGAGGCCAAATTATTCTGCAAATGGGAGGTTGAATTTACCAGTGCAAGTTTCCAATTTACCAGTGTGAGCTATTAGAGGATCAATTTGTGTTTCAAGTTTCTAGAGAGATTTACCGGAGGCAGTGTGAATAGGTTGAGTTGGAGGCAGATAAACTTGTAGGATCGATTTTTTGCAAGCAAAACAAATTACCAGAGAGGATCGATTCTTAGAGAGAAGTTGACAAATACCTGGATGACCAAAGGAGAAGACGTCGTTATATACCTCACCAAGCTCAAACTTTTCAATGATGAGTTAGTAGCTGTCAGAGAAAAACTAGAAGATGACGAGCTAGTGAGAACAACCTTGAATGGGTTCTCAAATTAGTGGGGTGTAATTGTTTAATTGATTAATGGACAAGATACCCTATTGATCTAGGATCTTTTATGGATAAATTTAACTTAGGAGGTGCTTAGGTTGAGTCTTGTCAATGGAAGTAGTAGTAAGGCCTAGAATAGTGAAGGAGAATAGAAAAATGTGGCTCTATCAGGAAAGAGAAAAGCACAGAAGAGTTCTAGCAAAGGACCTAACCCCAAAGTAGAGAAGAATAAGAAGGAACTATCAAAGGTCAAGTGTTACAACTATCATAAGTTTGGCCACTATGTCAACGAATATCCCTAGAGTAAGAAAGGTGATAAGAAGGGAAAGAGACAGATGATAGCTTTAGCAAGTGTAGACGAGCTTTCTAGCAAGATGGAACAGGAGTTCACACTCATAGCTTGTTTGACTAGCTCAACCTCACAGGGTGTTGGGTATATAGACATTGGGGTGTCATTTCATATGACAAGAGTTAGCAAGTACTTCTTCATCTACAAGGAGGAGGACATCAAATTCCAGATCAAGATGGGGAATAAATTCAAGTGAAACCTAGTTGGGAGAAGGACTACTCTATTTTAGGATTTTGGCAAGTTGATCCTTATCCATGATGTGTTGCATGTGTTGGGAATGGGGATGAACCTGATTTCCGTTTCTAACTTTCAGGATAAGGGGTACAATGCACTCTTTAGAGGACAAAGGGCATTGATTAAACACTAGGAATGGAAGTCACCCATAGTTATTGGAGTCAAGAGTGGAATAATTTACAGGTTGTAGATGGATACTCCAAAATCACTGGTGAGAAGCAGTGATCCAAGGGATCAGGGAGAGATATGGCATATGAGGATGGGCCATATTCATCATGGGGCACTTAGATTTCCTTAAGATACAAAGACGGGTTTTCTAGAGGTGTTCATAGAGCACGATGATGTGTGCATAGGATGTGTTTTGTGTTAAGTTTTAGGGCTAGATTGTTCTTTGTTGTAGATAATTGCAATTTTAAACTTTTTCAACATTTTCATATTACATTCACCCCATAACATCATATCATCATTAGAAATTATGTAGAGAGAAAAATAAAATCAACAATCCAGTGTAACAATAAAGAATAACAAAAGAAAAGAATGCACAATAAATAAACTAGGATTTAGGTCAGAGACCAGGGAAACACCCCACAAGGGGGAAAAACCAACCAAATTCTTCTTTTTAGATATTCATAAAATGTTCAGTTGAGATAGAATGTACAAATATTATGAGACAAGAGTTTTTCATCATCAATAACATCAGAAAACATGTATATTAGAGAAGTGTTGACGGTGTTGGACCCACCAACATTCAGGGGATCTCCCCAATATGAAGTCCCAACTAGACCTCACACCGTTTAGAGTAGGAGTCCCAGCAGTGGGTGGTAGTGTAATGCCTTGATCATAGTAGCACGTAGAGGAAAGTATGATAACATTGGGTAAGAGCAAGTGTGTGACCATGTGGAGAGTCAGGTGTGGTGCATGAAGGTTCGAACACATGGAGGGGAAAAGGAAGTGTGCCCTTTAGAATCTTGTAATAGTATGCAGCTTGAAAGAAACACATGATCGGAATGACATCACATGCTAAAATGCATAATAGTCCACAAATTAAAGTCATGATTTAATCAAACAACACACATTCAAAAGGATTTGTACAAATGCATAAAAAGTAGTTCATAAGCATATGTGTAATTTAAATAATATACATTGCTAACGCAACCAGAATAGTCCAACTACATTAACAACATATGCATGAAAGCATGTTGCCTCTGATATTATTATTATAAGTGAAATTTCCATCCATACATTTGACGACCACTAGCCCCAATAGTGGAACATTACAATCAAGAACACTTGCTCCTCCAAAGAAGTATACTTGCTCTACGCTATGGAGAAGTCAAGGCTCTTCACAATACTCCCAAGCCTTTTCTAAGCCTAAGCCTAGAAAAAATCTTGGCTCCCCCGTTCTATGAGTTATGAGGTTATATTTATAACAAAGGGTGGGGTGACCCTTGAAATTCCCCTTTGTGACTCTTTGACTCCCCTCGTGACTCTTCAACTTATTTACAAGTAATTCATTACATAACATGATGATGTTTCACATTCCACTAATGACACTTGGAATTTCACTTACAACACATTTACAAATAATATTTCATTTTCCACATTTGCCCATATAAGACAAAATATGCTAGAGATAACCTAACAAGGCACAATGCTATGATTATGGAGTTTGGCGAAATTCTAGCTCAGCAACATTCACTTGATGCTTCTTAGTCACATATCGGTGTAAAGCTTGGTACTGTGTGATGGTGTCCCCAAACTATTTGATGGTGTCTTTCTAGAAGCAGACTCTTCCCTCCATGAAATCTGAGTATATGGTCTTGGAACCTGTATCCAACTCATTCTGAAGCATGATCAACATGGTGTTAACCTTGACAGGACCACCGATGTACTTCTACATGTTGTGTGTGTTATGCTCCAAGTCTTCCCTAGTGGCCTCTTGTCTTAGCTGCTCCATGTACTCATCGATCTCTAGCTAGACTTGGTTCTTGGGTTTAGCATCGGTGAGGGAATTGATTGATGGGATCTTGTGCTTCCTCACCATGACATCTAAACTATTTTACAACCGCACAAATGAGGCTTGTATGCTGTCGATGAATGGGATGAGTCGCTCATAGTTCTGGGTCAACCTCCGGACCTTTGCTTTATCCACTTCTACTTGTTGCTTCATCTTCTTTACTGAGTCAAGCAGGGCCCCTTTGTACTACATTGTCCACTCTTGTACATGGGTGATGGCAACATGTATGTTCTTGAGAGTTTCAACAAACTCTTTGCTTTGTTGTTGTAGGCCATGCACACAGACAACTGCTTTATGTAGGTGACTAATTCATCATAGAAATTCACATGGTACCCTCAAGTGTTGATACTTCATCAAGTGTTTTTGTTCTCATTTCCCCCAATGTGGAAAATGCATTCTACATTGATGATTGGACTTGTTATGCATATTTCCTGACAGCCTGTAAGTTCTTTTCTAGTTCTCCATTCCCGGTCATCAGGTACTTAATATTTGAGATTGTTGCTCCTACATAGGCCAAGTTGGCTTTGACAAGGGCAGTTGGATGCTACCTGGTGTCTAACACTATCACCCTTTCCTTGATGAATTTAGGTGATGCGCGATCATCCGGAAAGAGCTTCCTCCACGCCTGTATAATATTTTTTTGCAACTCGTCAAATGATAGATTGTACGCATCCATAATCAGATCATCATCAAAGAGAAAAATATCTCCTTGCTCGCTCGGGACTGATTCTGATGCTGGAGGTGGTGTAGACTAAGATATGACCTTTGGTGCTCTTGGCATAAGGTCATTGTCTTCATTCTCTGGCTCCTATTCCAACTCCATGTTTGTCACTTCAATCAATTGCTCAATCTGTTGAGCAAGCTCTCGATCCTACATCTGTTCACCCTCTTCCTCAGTTGTTTCTTGTTTCGACTCATCAACCTATATGGGTTTTTTTTGCTTTGTCATTGCGCCTTGCTTTGTTTTTCTTCCTGCTTTTGCTTCTCTTCTCTTTCTCTCCTCCTCAACTCTTGTACTTCCTTCAGCTTCTTCTCTGTCTCTTGCAACTTTAGTTATGCTTCTTATAGCCTCTTCTTTTCTCTATTCATCTGCTACTCCCTCTTTGCTTCCGCTGCCAAAGCTTCCTTATCCAGGATATGATCTACATTCATCTTGCAGATTTTCTCTCCCTCTGGGTTCTCAACAACCTTCCTCTTTCCTTTTTCCTTCACTGGATTGTTACCTTTTTCTATTGTTGTTGTTGCTTCTGGAGCTGCCATTATCTGTACAGCAACCTTTCAAGCTTTTGCTATACTGACTGACTCATTGAGTCTCAAGGCATTATAGCAGTACCTCCAAGGGTCCTCCTCTGACCAATGAAATGTCCCATGGATCCATGGAAAATGCACTCTTGCATAATGGTCCTTGCAAATATCGTGGGGACCATACGTATTAAAGCCCTTGGTGTTGAACTTAGATTTCATTTTCTTTAGCCTTGACATCTGCATATTTCAAGCTCTTAATCTCATATAAACTTATCTGCAAAGGAAGAGTGAGCCATGGCGCTTTTTTCTTCCTATGCAGTCTTGTTGACAACCTTGTAGTGAGGTGGTATGAAACTTCTTGCATGATCAGTTTGTTAGTGGCATACCTTGGTAGAACATGCAGAGGCTTCTCTCTACCAAACACTCCGATGAAGGTGCCACCTGGTGAGGCATACCAATCTGCAATGTTTACTATCGCCTCCATCGCTTCTCGAGACATGTAAGGTGGGTCCTGCTCAAATATAATCTTGTACAACAAGATGATAAAATGGCCAGTTAGGCTTGCCATCACTCATCAATAGCTGCAATCGGAAAGAAACATGCAATAGATGTTTATGGTCGTCCCTTTTGTTGTCCATGTCTAGCTTATGCCAAGGAACTATTATTGGGCACATATTACATCCAGTAAGGATGCGGACATATAAAACCTTGCTTTCTCATCCTTGGGTGGAATCCGAGCCTTAGCCACATAGGTCTTCAACTGATGAGAAAATAAACCTGACCAATTGAATGGCCTCCCATCATTCACCAACTGGTCCAGTAAGGTCAACCACCCTTTAGGAAAGGTTTTTGTTTTCTCTTGACCATATATTCTACAGGAACAGATGATCAAGAACTGGTAAGCCTTCCCGAGCGACTTTGTTTTGTAAACATGGGTAGGTTTCTGTCTAAACATTAACAACTCTTTTACCCAGTGCTTGATAATATCTCTTGTGTTCAGATAGATATGGGTGCATATAAGGTGAGTCCACATGCTTCACCAACTCGGGAAAGTGATACATATGTTGAAGGTTCTCTCCCCTGAAGGTGGCAAGCTCTCTCTCGTTGGCACTGCTCAATGTCATAGTCTGTTCATCCATGTATGAGGCAATCCAGCCGATGATGTCCGCACATGGGACGATGGGGTATTTGCATGAAACCTTGTATAACCCTGACCTTTGGATGCTAATATAAACATGTCGGTCCTCTAAGTCTTCCTTGAATTCCTCTGCAAAAGTATCTTTGATCTGATTCCATGTTAGTGTTGTACCCTTCTCAATGAACAATTGAGTATTTGCATATATTGGAAAATCCATTGATATCTTCTCAACTACTTCCCCAATACTACTCTCGGTGGTTTCCTTTGATGCATCTCTCTTGGATGCCATGTTAACTGTAACTGTTATCCTAGATTCTCACCAAATGTTGTAACTGTGGGACAGAGAAGACATTGATAGCAAGCATATGTTAGCTTAAAAACCAAAGCAACTTCAATACAAGATCAAGCAGCAAGTCAGGCTCATGATGGGAAGGATTGCATAGTTTTGGCTTATAGAGGCCACTAGTTGAATATGCAAATGGTGCACTGTGCAGTCCTAACAGTTAGTCGGGAAGCTTGATGACTTGGACTCCGCAATGCACAGTTCAGTCAAGGCCAACGCTGGGAGAAACTACGCATTGCATAGTCTCAATGGCCAATATGGTAGGTTGGCTCTTGGAACTGCGCAATGCACAGTTGGAGCCAGCCCAAGCCAAACTCTACGCAATTCTAGAAGCCAAGGTAGAGGCCTTGAGCTCCCAGATTGCATAGTGCGAGCTGTGAAGTGTACTATTTGAACAAGGGGACCCATATCTACCCAAGGGGAGTGTGAAAGACAAGTAGATCTGAAGGATGATGTGAAGTTGAGTTCAGATCTGACTAAGTGTTGATGCATGCATTTGAAACAAGCACAAGAATAAATTAAACTAAAGGAAAATGAAGCATGTGAAGAGAGTCACTGCAACTGCAACCGTTGGTGCAAAAATGGGAAAACACATGAAACACTCGAGAAAGGAAATCTATAACTTGAAAAAACACTTCTACAAGCTAAACAAGTTAAAATGGCAAAAATCATTCAAATAAATAGGTGAAACAACACTCTCACAAGCTAAACAACAAAAAGCAATAGAAAAAGCAACAAAAGACGAGAAAAGAAAAACTCACTTGGAAAAGCGACAACAATCGCACCAAAGCCTACTTGATATCCTCAGGAATGCTAGAGCTCCAAGGTTTTGTGTGAAAATGAGCTCTAGCAATGTCGATTAAATAGATTTGGTCAAGTTAGTGCTTATGACGCACATGCCTCAAATCAAGGAAAATGCGACACTTAGTGGCAGTTTCTAAAATTAACTCAAGTGCCTCTTTCGGTTGCTAAAAATAGATCCCTATTTTTAGGGATGCTTTTTCCTTTTTTCCTTTTTTTCTTTTTTGGGAAAAACTGCCATGCATTGTCTGGAAAGGTTATGCATTTCTGGAAAGGACTGGGAAACTCTTTGGCTCATGCACTGAGCAGTTTCTAAGCACAATGATGTTTGCGCAATTTCTAGGTTGAATGGCTCTGGGTTGCCTCTCTTGTGTGCGCAATTTTCCAGCTCAAGGTTGGCTACCATTCAGTACTACACATTTCTAGATCTCGAGGCTCACTGGCAATCAAGATTGTGCAATTACCAAGAGCAAGGCCAGTTTCCCTCAAGAATTGTACAATTCTTTAAGGCAAGCTCGGAATCGTCAAGGGACCAAGTCAGGAGATTGGCTTGTGGTTTAGAAAATGAACTAAGTGAGCAAACATAAGCCAAGATGGAAATAATAAGGCTCATTTGAAGCATGAATACCTGGATTAGTGCAAGATCAGTTGTTGTGGTTAAGAAGGCTCCAAAATTGAAGCATAGGTAAACTTTTGGAGGGTGGTTGTAGTCGCTACAACAAAAGGAAAATGCATGCCTTCATATCACACAGTCATAAGAGCTATAATATACATCACTATCACTGTGATAGAGGGTTTTCCATCACTGTCATATCATTGTCATAGAGAAAATCCATAGATCATAGTGTCACTGCCATACACCAACGGTCCCTTGTCATAGACATTGAGGTCCTTGCTATGTCAAGAACACTATCACAATTGTCATTTTTATGGAAGCATTGTCACAATTGTCACTGTCATATATGCATTGTCACAACTCTCTATTACATAGGAAATTTCACAATTGTCATGGTCATATAGGTACTGTCACAACTTACTGTCATGTATGCATTGTCATACTACAAGAGAACAAGAGATACTGCCATATGTCATTGTAACAAGTATCATTGTATTTAGGATAATGCCCTACATCTTTGTCTTGCCATACATCATATGTATCATATTGTCATAATAACAATCATGACATATCACTATCATATAAGGACTCTTATTACTGTCATATAAGTACTGCCACGCATTACTAAAGCTATCATTGCTATATAACACTTTGTCATACTACCAAACATCACCGTCAAACAAAGAAGGTAACCATTTTGCAACTTGATGAATCTTGACATCATCTCTTTGGCTCCTCCAAAGGTCATCCCTTTGGATTCCAGCCACCAAACCACTAATTTGTCCTAAGCCAAACTATTCTTAGGTTGCTTCATAACTATCCAACCATCGAACGATACATCAATAGAAGAACATAAAACATACCTCAAATGGCTGACTCCTTATGCTCCTTTTATTCATAGTCCTGAAGCTTTTTCATGAGGTTCTATTGATGGTGTTGGATACTGCTAACATATAGGGGATATCCTCGATATAAGGTCCCAATTAGACCTCACACCATTTGGTGTAGGAGTCCCATCTGAAATATGATTTAGTTGCCATTTACTTAAATATATGCCTTGGCTTTAGCTATTAACGCGAGAGAGAAGCACAAAGGTAATTTTGAATGATAAAGTGAGTGCACCCTGTGAATGTTAAATTGCATATGTATCAATGTTCTCTTACTGCAAGGGGGGGAATAAAGTGAGCCTCAAATAGAGAAGTAATAGTACTACCCTAATGGAGACACACATGAATAAGAAAAATTCATCTAACATTGAGCGAAATAGTTCACATGGATGTGACGATCATTATAAACATTACAACATTTCCAATAAGTTGAGCACCGAAGTCACCGAAATAGTTCAATTACTCCAGTATAGGTGAGAGAAAACATGAACCATAAACATTCAAAGAATATTATTAGGAACATCCACAATCCATGTGTGAAAATGTGTTAGCCTAGAAGACTTCTATATTAAGAAAAAGTTTCAAGATACATAAATACAATGAACATCACTAGCTCCAATAGTGGAGCATTAGAGCTACAACGTTCTCCCCAAAAGTGCTAACTATATCTCTCTAATGCCTTGTAGGAGAAGCCAACATTAAAATTCCTTTACATGAGAAATGAGGATCCTTTTATAACTTGAGGCATGACCTTTCACATCCCCATGACTCTTGACTTTCCAACTCCTAATGACCTTTGTTCTTTTACAACCTTTGAACTTGCAAATGACTTTTGGAATTACATACGACTTTTGGTATTACCTGTCTTTTGGACTTCTATGATTCTTTTGTCCATACATAGCTCTTGGACTTCCACTTATTTGTCTTCAAAATTATTACAACATTACATCATGACTTCCACATCATCATATGATGAATACATGACATGTTACTATCCTTGATAACTGGGACTAATAGTGGCTAATGACATGGACTTGCTTCAGTGGTGACATGGCTGACACTTGTGTCTTCATTCTTCATGTAGCTTCCTATCCTTGGTGTCTTCACCCTCCAAAGGGTCTTTGATCTTGGAGCCTTTAGGGTGCTTTGATCATCAAGATTTCAATGTATTTTTTGTTATTCGATGCTTCCTTTATTTTCCTTCTTTACCCAATCTTCCTCGTGCGTGCTTTTCATGCTACTTCTAGAATACCTCTAGCTGCAAATCACCATGACAAGCAACCATCAACCTGAAAGTATCCTAGTCTAACATGTTTTATAAATGTTTTCTATTCATGCCTTTTTAGTGCACTTTGGAAAGAGAAAGGACATCTTTTGGGTGCAAGGACTCACTTATAAAGGTTGAAGGGTTGAAGGGGGGAAGCTTTAGGGATTCAAAATCTGCTCATGCGCTCAAGAGGAAGAGAAAATCAAGGCAAGGCACATGGCACAAGTCCGAAGGACAAAGGGGAAGGCTTCAGGATTCCCAGGTGAGTTGTGTGCTCAAGGGAGAGAGGGAGGGCATAGGGTGCACTCTTGAAGGTTGAAGGAGGAGGGCTTCAGGCCTTCGAGGTGCGCTCATGCACTCAAGAGGCCCATGAGGGCGCATGGTGCAAATCTAAGGAAGGAAGGATGGAGCTGCGTGCCTTCAGAGTGTGCTCATGCACTCAAATGGTTAGGAAGGCGCATGGTGCACTATGGAAGGATGAAGAGTTGAAATTAAGGCCTTCAGGGTGCGATTATGTGCTCAAAGAGGGTGCACTTCTTCGAGCCGAAGGAGTGTGCTTAAAGGAAGACTTGGTTTCTTGAAGGGCACATTTTCATACAAGGAAGGGGAAAGGGCTTAGGGAGTACGCTTTGCGCTCTTACACTTTGCACTCTTAGATGTTGCATGGTGCACTTTCAAACAACAAAGGATTCGCAATCAAGGCTTCACAGTGTGGTCATACACTCTTGGCCTCAATGGGTTTGCTTTGAAACAAAAATTTGTCTGTCTGGAAGATAGGAAAAGGGGAAAACATGATGAGTTTTAGACATAAAACCATGTGTGAAACACACCAATTCATCGAGAAAACTTTGAAAAGCTTTAAAAATGATAAGTATACATCAAAAATCCACTTTGCATGCATTCCTCAAGTAAAATAGGTTAAATTTGTGTGCCTGCGACCAAAAGTATCATTTTACAACAACAAAGATGTTACAACCATGAAATACACCAAATATTGTCTACTCAATGTGAAGACACTCGAGAACACTTAAGAACACTTGAAACATATAGGACGACATGAAATGACAATTGACATGACAATAAAGTAGGCTCTAAAATTTGAATGTAGTGAAATGTTTGGAGAGTGTTGTACCAACGACAACAGGTTCCTTGGCTCTGGTTAGGTCACTTGAACAATAGTACTTTTTGTTGGGTTGTGTTATATTCTTTCCATGACTAGACCACGTAGTTAACCGGGGGTTAGAGGGGGTGCAAATCCCCCCCTTCATTGCATCGATTGTATAGTGGGGGGGTCACAGGGGGTTTCAAGGGTGTTGGTAACCCTCCTCTATGGGGTCAATTTTGTTTTTTGGACCCTATATTAGGTTGGGAAGATCTACTTATGGTTGTGTGCATGATTTTCACATATGGTTTTGGACGCAATGGTTTTCGGTCCATGGTACTGGATGCTTCGACATGTATAAATATGTATTGTAACATTGAAAGGAACATAATGAAATATCAAGTTGGTGGTCCTGGATTTGGGATCCAGGAGAAAATATCTGTGTATGTTTTATGTGTTATGCTCTCACATTGTTTATTTTCTGTGTTTTAGAATTCATATGCAAGTAATTTTTATACAGGGTTAAAACCTACATTTGGTATCGAAGCTATTTTGGCTTTAAGGAGATGCCTTTGTTGTTGAGGGGTTTCGCTCAGGCCTGTGGTAGACCCTGTTCAGTGGGAGATTTGTGAGATCGATTCTCATGGTGAAAGAAGATGGTGAGCAGTGGAAAGATAGAGATCGAGAAATTTAATGGTCAAAGTTTTGAGTTGTGGAAACTCGAGATGGAGGATTTGTTAGTGGATAAAGATCAGTGAATCACGATAGATCCAGGTACTAAACCAACGGGAGTGTCCGATGAAGAATGGAAGAAGTTGGATCAGAAGGAAAAGAGCACAATACGATTGTGTGTCTCCGATTCAGTATTGTTGAATGTATCAGGGGAAGCTACAATGAAGGCTTTGTGAGACAAGTTAGGGACTTTGTACCAATCTAAGCCTCTGGTGAATAAACTGTTCCTGCGGAAAAAACTATATAACCTGAGGATGAAAGATGAAGACTCGGTGACATAACATCTGAATGCATTTAATACTATGGTAAGTCAGTTATTATCTGCTAACATTAAAATTTTAGATGAAGATAAGTGCATCAGTTTGTTGTGTTCTCTACCAGATTCGTGGGATAGTATGGTTATTGCAATAGGTAGCAATGCAACTGCCTTGCAGTTTGATGAAATAATCTCATCCTTGCTGATGGAGGAGATGAGACAGAAAAATATGGAGAGCTAGAATGGTGATGCCTTGTCTGTACGAGGATGTTCCCAGAATAGAAACAAAAATAAGTCATCGAGTGGGAGATCTAAATCTAGAGGGAGATCTAAATCTCTAGGAAAACTTGTAAAGGTGGTGTGATGGAAATGTGGAAAGGAAGGGCACTACAAAAGGGATTATAAATCTAAAGCTCCTAAGAAAGGAAAGGGATGTGATGATGCCCCTTTTGCAGAGGTGAAAACCACCTCAAATGAAGGTGGGGATGTGTACTTAGCTTCTTCAAGTACACATGTAGATCATGAGGCATAGTTGATTGACTCAGGTGCATTCTTTCACTTCACTCCCCATAGAGAGTGGTTCTGTGAGTATGAGAAATACGATGGTGGTGATGTCTTCTTAGGGGATGATAGGAAGGCTAGAATCATTAGTCGTGGAAAATTAAAGTTGAAGTTGCAAGTTGGAAGGGTTAGAAGACTTCTGGGTGTTCTACATATTCCTACATTGGCTAGAAATCTGATTTTTGTAAGCAAGCTGGATGATGCAAGTGTAAAACCAGTGTTCAAGAAGGATACTTGCAAGATGGTTTGGGTAGCACTGGTATTGATGCAGGGAGTTCGGATTGGAAGTCTATACAAGCTGCAAGGTAGCACTGTTGTTGATGGGTGCAACGATTCTATGGTTCCTGAAATGGAGCAAAAAATCTAGTGGTCTCTGGAGAGAAGACCATGCTGTGGCATCAAAAGCTTGGACATATTGGAGAGAAGTGCCTTCTAATACTTCATGGTAAAGGTATGGTAGAAGGTATGATTAATAACTCTCTAGATTTTGATTTTTGTGAAAATTATTGGGTATACGACCAAAGTACCACATTGACTAGAAGTGGGGAGGATCATGAGTATATAGGGATGGACAAATATCTCCATTGATATGAGGCCTTTTGGGGTAAAGCCCAAAAACAAATCCATGAGGGCTTAGGCCCAAAGTGGACAATATCATACCATTGTGGAGATATGTGGTGTCCAGAGTCCTTACTAGTGGTATCGGAGCCAAGTTCAAAGTTAGCCAAGTGGATGAATCCATGAATCCTCGAAATGCCAAATGATGGTGGTGGGCCCCGGTAATATCACAATGAAATCCATGGATGAGCTTGGTTAGACAGGCGGTGTGCTCCAGATTCTTCATGGATGTGTCCTGGTCCCAACATAGTGAAGAGGAGTTAACCTGGGATAGAGCAAGCTCTCGAGGTAGGTGGTTCTCCATGTAAGGTGTGTGCTTCCAATGCATTGGAGTAGAGAATCCTCGTTGGTAGAGAGTGGATGGATGGATAATCGTTTGAGGGGAGGCTCGATGGTCCTTTGTTCGAGGGGAGGATTGTTGGGTATACGACCAAAGTCCCACATTGACTAGAAGTGGGGAGATCATGGGTATATAAGGATGGACAAATATCTCCATTGGTATGAGGCCTTTTGGGGTAAGTCCAAAAGCAAATCCATGAGGGCTTAGGCCCAAAGTGGACAATATCATACCAATGTGGAGATATGTGGTGTCCAGAATCCTTAC
>APFE030805396.1:0-17223 GCA_000404065.3 Pinus taeda
ACCAAAATGAAAATGAGAACTAACTTGCAACATACTAGGGTGCATGATCATGAAGGTTGCGCAATTTCGGTTGGGAGGTGGGGAGATCAACTGCCAAGACTGCATAAGGCACAGTCTGGGTTGTCATGAGACTAGCTAACTATTGGAACTATGCAATGCACAGTCTAGCCTAGCTATTGACTGTTGGGATTGCAAAATGCGCAATGCCAGCTAGGAAGGACTACTGACCTAGGGACAAATTTGTGCAATTTCTTGGGCCAAGCAACCACTGTCCTCCAGAAATGCACAAAATAGTCCTGGAGGCTAGTGCTGGGTAGCAATGCATAAATCTAGAGAGGAAGGTGAGCCTTCCTTCCATAGATTGCGCAATGCAACCTTGGTCAAGGCAGAGTTCGGGCCAAGGTTGGCCCAACTTGCCGACGGGCAACTGAAAGAAACTAAGACAGTAAATGAATGGTGACACTAAGTGATAGTAGAAGTGATTGATAGTACATGCAAAACATGAATGAAATATTCAACAAACAAATCAACATGCATGTGGGTGAGGCAGTTCGTCGGTTGGGCGAATGTCTGTTTAAAACAATTTCATGCATGCGACAATAGTGAGATAGCAACGAAAATTGAAACAGAGCTAAGACAAGCTAGTATATATGTAAATGGTAGCAAACATCCAAAGAAATCAAGCAAACAGTACTCCCATAAGCGAAAACAGAAAAAGTGACAAAAATACAGCACAAGGCATGGGAAGTGAGCTTACCCTGAAATAACTGAGCCGAACTGTGCCGACTACTTCTAGATGTGATGTGGGATTTCAGAGATGCAAGGTTGATGTGAGGAATGAGATCTGTAGCATTTGGTTGATGAGTTTTGATAACATCAATGTTGTGATGCGCATGCCATGAATCTAGGGGAAGCGACACTTGGTGGGAGGTTTCAGAATTCTCCTTGCATTTAACCTCCAACTGCTAAACATAGATCCCTAAAACAAGGGATGCCTTTTTCTTGCTGCCTTGGGTGAAGTAACCCATGCATGCAAGTTGGTTTTGCTCAGTCTCGGAGGGAACCGATCAACTTAGTTGCACATGCAAGAGACTGTTCAACTGCTGGAGAATAATGTGCATTTCTAGCTGGGAGATGGGTTGGCTTCCTAGGAGTTTTGCGCAATTTCTAGACATAGCAGTTGACTACTACCCAAATTTGCACAAATTCTGGGTTGAGCAGCCTTGCTGGGGAAATTTGCACAAATCCTGTTGGGAGTGTTGCAAGGCAGGATTGCACAATCCTAGAGCTCAACAGGCTGCCAGAGAGGATTGCACAATTTATGGAGGGAAGGTTAGTTACCCTCCAGAAATGTGCAATTTTCAAGGGGAGGTTGCTAAGCCTACAACTGGACCAAGTCCAGGTGAACAGCCTGTGAGGGGAATGGATCAAGCTGTAACCGATAGGCTGCCTTTGTGCAAGAAAGACACTGAAGCTTTTGAACTTGATGAAGCAAGGCAACCTGCTATGCAGGTTGGAAGGGAGGCCCCAAAATGAAGCTAAGGCAAAATTTTGGAGGGTGGTTGTAGCTGCTATAACACACCACTAGGAATCAAAACCCTTACTTCATGATATAATCTCATGTTGCTAAAATTAAAAAACCATAAAATTTAAATAAATTATAACTTAATAATTATTTATATATAAGTAATATATACATTAAAAAAACAAGTAATAAATTTAAATATGGAGATATAGATTCTTAATATATAAATAGGCTTTGTTACAATGTCATGGGCCAATAGCATGGCTTATCAATACCACATGCCCTAAAAGTCATAACTTATTTCATCTTACGTTTGTTCGTAGGACAAAGAGTACATAACTACTTTCTTAAATATTCTATGGAGGCTAAATCCTACAATCCACCTAATAATTTTTGATAAGTAAATTTAGAATATGAGATCCCTATTACAAATAGACGTAGTTATCGGTGTAATAAACCCAAGATGTGTCGACTATAGAAAATACATGAAATCCTAATATGCTAATATGAGCAATATGAAAAACACCTTATTTTCATATAAACACAAAATTTCTCTACTAAACATTGCAGCGGAATAGGAATAGAAATAACAATAATCACACAATACCAACACAATGTTTTTCTAGGGAACACAATTGGGAAAAACCTCTGCTTAATTATTGATAGAAATTGAGCATTAGATCTCTTACAAATACAACTTATTTCAATATGAAAACAAACTTGTTTTCGTGCCTTTAACCAAACCCTTGTAGGATTCTTTATCCCTATCTACTCTCTATCAAACTCACACAAGCCTCAACACATAAGCACTAGCTTGTGATCTCTACTACCTTGTCTTACCAACTCATGCTCACAAGATAATGATCAAATTGTGCCTTTCTTCCTCCTTATAATAACTTTGATTAAGCTATTACTTGCAAGTTCTATTTGAGGAAAATCAAATTGTTGATTGACTAGTCAACAAAATCTCATTGGTTGTGTTATCTTGCCCATCCTATAATTTAGGAACCTGACTCAATCAGCTCAACCTTCACCCAAAAAAAATCGCACTTGAAGTAAATAAAATTGGCCTTCCACTAATCAACACTAGTCAACTATTGCTTGCTCTCATAACTTTTAGGAAATCACCTTAAATTTTAGGAATTCATCCTACTTATAGGAATTAGCTCCTAATTCATAGGAAATCATGCATAGTCAAGGAAAAACACATTGTGGTTCCTTTTATTAAGGCACAAATCAAGAAACCATTTCTCGCTATTATTTTCAACACTCCCTCTTAGCAAGGAAGGGGTTCTTGGAAGAACCTAGTCCACTTGGATCTGTCTCCAACACTACCACATTCTCTATTTTTATAGATGCTCTAACTAAACTAGAAGGCTTGCTTGCTTTCTTCTGTAGAACCTACTTTGAAGACCTGCACTTTCCCACCATGTTCTGTGAGTCCATCACTTCTCTATTTTGAGCACTTCCTTCCTTGTTGCTCAAAGTTTCTCCCTTTGAAGCCATACATCTCTAGCTCAATCTACCACTAATAGTGAATGAATCTCCTTTAGATCATTGATCTTTGGCCCAAATGATCTGCTCTCTTGTTTCTCCTTTGTCCGTCAAGGATGCAAATGCATGGGGTCTTCAACATGTCCACTACTCACCTCATTGTTGCTCCACAAAAGATAAGTCTTAGGGGAATGGAAGCTACCCCCTCTCATTGTAGAAGTTCATTTCTACACATTGAACTAGGGATGAACATTAAGCCTTCTTGGATGCTTCCTTTTCCCATTCAAGGATCAACCCTAAGCTTCAACAATTTTTCTGTTGTAACCAGATTTGACGTCCTTATTAAATGTTGGAATTTGGACACCAAAGACACCTTATAACTTCCCACAAAATAGCACATAAAACATCCACCAAAACTGTCCTAAATCCGGACTTAAACACCTAGAAAAATCATCAACTACATAAGGACATACATACTTCAAAAAATATCCTTCTTTCTTCGGTTTGAACCTCTTCATCCTGTGCACTTCCTTATGAATTTTGATCCTTTGTAGAGCACCCTATGACACTACAGGCATGCTTCTACTTATCCAAATTTCCCTTCTATCCCTATGCAATTCCCTTCTTAGAGACCTTGCCTCTTGTGTTGTCCCTTTAGGTGTTTTCTCCGTTGACTTAGGACTGCTCCAAGACAAAAACCATGCCCAAGTTCGCTCATATTAGGGCTCGACCCTTCCTGACGAAAAAGGATACTGTGGCCTCTTCAATAGAGAATTGCCACTCTTAGAACATGCACAAAAATTACATTAAATCTTCTAGTGAGTTCCTCTAACTAGGCCTGCTCCAACACAGAAAGAACCCTCAATAAAACTCGTCTTTCTCCCTTTGGACATACTCCTATAGAGGTTGTGGCACTCTTAACTCATACTTCATTCTTCTTGAATATTTGCACTGGCTTTGTTCTTAAATTTGTTCCAAGAGCTCTAATATCATGTAGAAAATCCACAAAATTATGATTTGGTAATATGAACAATATGAAAAACACTTTCTTTTCATATAAACACATAATTTCTCTACTAAAATTTGCAGTGAAATGATAACATAAGTAACAATAACCATAAAATACAAACACAATATTGTTATTTCTGTTCCTATTCCACTGCAAAGTTTAGTAGAGAAATTGTGTGTTTATATTAAAAGAAAGTGTTTTTCAAATTATTCATATTAGTAGATCAGAATTTCGTGTATTTTCTAGATGGTATCAGAGCTCTTGGAGCAAATTTAAGAACAACACTAGTGAAAATATTTAAAAAGATGTCTGAGTTAGGAGTGCCACAACCACTATAAGAGTCCATCCAAAGGGAGAAAGATGAGTTTTCTTGAGGGTTCTTTTTGTGTTGGAGAAGGCCTAGTTAGAGGAACTACCTGGAAAATTTGATGGAAGTTTTGTGCATGTTCTAAGAGTCACAATTATTTGTGGAAGAGGTCGTAGTATCTATGATGCCCACCACCAATCTGTGCACAATATTCTCTTGAAAACTCTTCCTCTCACAAGCTCCACTCACAAACTTATGCTTCCTATTTCTTAGTCTCATCAACTCGTGCTCACAAGATAATGATCGAATTGTACCTTTGTTCCTCCTTATAAGCACTTCGATTAGGCTATTAATGGCAAGTTCTATTAATAGAAATTCAAATTATTGATTGACTAGTTAGCAAAAGCTCATTGGTTGTTTTAACTCATCCATCTTATAATTTAGTGTCCTGACTCAATAAACTCGACCTTTACCCAAAATAACTCACACAGAAGGCAATAAACTTGACCTTCCACTAATTAGCACTAGTCAACTGCTTCTTGCACTCCTAACTTTTAGAAATTCACCCTAAATTTTAGGAATTCATCCTACTTTCTAGGAATTAAATCCTAACTCATAGGAACTCGTGCATGCTTAAGGAATCACTCATTGTGGTTCCTTTTATTAAGGCACAAATCAAGGAACCCTTTCTTGCAACAATTTTCAACACCGACTAGTTGGTTTGTGTGGAATTAGTGTGGACTAGTTTGTTTCTGTGGGTTTAGTCCCTACCAGATCTCAAGTCTCAAGTTAACCATTTTGTTGTATATAAAAACATGTTATTCCAATATATCCCTATTATTTTTCATTTCTCTTGCTATTCTTTTCCTTGATATTGTTTCATGTGCAAATTTGAACTACATTAAGCAAGTCATTTGTACTCACACTTGAAATTGTGTTTTAACTTGAGTAGGTATTTAGTATGTAGCCCATTTTTTGCATATATAAACATGTCGTGTCAGTATAGCCTTTTGGTTTTTAATAGCTCTTGTTATTATCTTTATTGATATTGTTTCATTAGAAAATTTGAACAATGTACACAGAGAAAGCCATCTATAATATTGTGGTTTTTAATAGCTCTTGTTATTATCTTTATTGATATTGTTTCATTTGCAAATTTGAACAATGTACACAGAGAAAGCCATCTATAATCACACTTGAAATCATGTTTTAACTTTATTACCTAGTGGCATTTAGTATTTACCTATTTTCTTGCATATACAAGCATGCCATGCTTATATAGCCTTGTTTTTTTCAATTTATCTTGTTATTATTTTCCTTGATATTGTTTCACGTGTTAATTTGAACATTGTACGTAGAGTGATTCATTTGTATTCACACAAAAAAGTGTGTTTTAACTTGAGTGCCCAGTGGTATTTTTATCTAATGAGATTAAAATAGCATAGAAATATAAGAAAAAATTAATCAACAACTAGATAATAAGCCACTTGAAGGGGGTAACCTCCCTTTACATCACATAAGTGAACAATTCTTGGATAATTCAAATGAAAAAACATTTTTTGTATATATAGGAGTCTAAAGGGTCAAAATATAATTAAGGCCTACATAAAAATAATAATGTAAGGGCTCAACAATAACAATAATGGGTTTCTATGGGGCACAACAATAAAAATATGGGACCTAAACTAGTATTATAGGGACCTAACATTCCCCTCTCCTTCAAAAAAGTTTTGTGCTCAACGCTTAAGTAGTTCTATATGCTTTTGTATGAATAATTGTACTATTATGCAGAATCTTCAATAGGTAACTTCTTCCACTTAATGTGATACTCTAAAATTGATCGATTCCATAGTTGTCGAATATTTGTTTTCATTATTTCTTTAGGATACAATATGATTTTTCCTTCGTTGTCAAGTTTTGGAAATATAGTTTGAATTGGTAGCTTGTCACCTACAACCTTCTTTAAGCATGAAACATGGAAAATTGGGTGTACTCATGAAGATGCAGACAACTCCAATTTGTATACCATGGTATCAATATTTTGTAAGACCTTATAATGGCCATGGTACTTTGGTGATAATTTATCATCCTTCTTAGCTTGCTTGAGGGACAATTGTTTGTATGGTTGAAACCATAAAAATACCCAGTCACCCACATAAAAACTTATTTCATTGTGATGTTGAATTTCCTGTTGTTTCATTCAATTTTTTGCCAAAGTGAGGTTATCCTTTAAGAGTTGGAGAACTTATTGTTGATGCTCGATGTGATCTTCCACTACTTGAAACTTATAATTGTCTCTTAAAGAAAACATGACGGACAATGGATGATATCCATAAAGCACCATAAATGGGGTTATTTTTTCTATGGTATGGAAGGAAGTGTTATACCACCATTCTGCCATAGGTAACCACTTGACCCATTTTGTTTGTTTATCAAACACAAAGCAACAAATATATCCTTCCAAAACTTTGTTCACTATCTCAATTTTCCCATCAGATTGAGGATGATAAAAAAATCTATAAGCTAATTGAGTACTAAGACAAGAACATAATCATGTCCAAAAATTTCCAGTGAAAATGGCGTCTCTATCACTTACAATAATCTTCGAGTTTCTATGTAGCTTTTGAGCTATTTCCACAAATGTAGTAGTGACTGTATTGGATTTGAAAGGATGATATAGTGCATACTTGGAAATTTTATCTAATACCAACAAGATGACACCATTTTCTTTAGACTTGGGTAAACCTGTGATAAAATCCATTGAAACCTCCTCACAACACTATCTTGCAATCGCTAATGGTTGTACAATACTCGGGGTCTTAATTGTCTCAATTTTATTTTGTTGGAAAACCAAACATTCTACAACAAATTTTTGATTATCAGATTTAAGGGAATACCAAAAAAATTCCTTCTTGACCCTATGGTAAGTTTTTTAAAATCCCAAGTGCCCTCCTATAGGAAAGGTGTGAAATTACAAAAGAACCTTTTGTTTGAATTGGGAGTTCTTATGTAGATGTAAGTGATCTTTGTACCATAGTGAATCATTTTTCTAGATAAATGTATCAGATGAAGCGGGATCTTGCTACAACTTTTGAATGAGTGTCCACAACTCTTGATCATTCTTCCATTCATCACTTTCTTAATTTATCTAATTAGGTTGGATAATAGAAATGGCATAGAGAAATGCCCACATCATCATCCCTTCTTGAGAGTGCATCTCCAACAACATTTTGCTTCCATTTTTTGTAGATGATTCCAAATTCATAACCCAACATCTTTGTGACCCATTTTTGTTGCTCTTCTAAAGATAATATTTTTTCTAAGAAGTATTTAAGACTATCATGATCTGTTTTTACCTTAAAGTGTCTTCCCATAGGGTAAGGGCACCATTTCTTCAAAGCATGTAGTATTGCCAAAATTTGCTTATTTATAAATAGTTTTGTGTAAATGCTTTCCCTTGATTAGACAACTTTCAAATAAATAATTTTTCCTTTTTTTTTGTAGGTAAGCACCCACGAAGGATTTGTACCAGTGACCTATCATAAAGAGTGCGTTAATAGTGCACCCATTCACCGTCAATCCAAATCCCTGTAGGCTAGTTTTTCCTTCTTTCAATAAAATAACACGAATGCCATTTTTTGAGGCATCACATTCCACAATAAAGGTTTTTGTGAAATCTAGCATAGCTAAGACCAGAGCTTGGTACATTTTCTCTTCGAGATGTTTAAAGGCCTTAGTTAGTTATGGAGTCCAAAAAATTGCTTCTTTCTTCAATAATGTTGTTAGTGTTTCCTATAATTCTTAAAAAACTTGAAATAATACTTTCCAACCTGAGAAATCCGCAAAGATGCTTTAAGGTTGTGGGGATTTTCCATTCCTTGATGAATTTAATTTTGTTAGGGTCTACCTTAACACCCTCATGAGATACAATATGACCCAAATATTCCACTTCTTGTACCCCAGGGAAACATTTGGAGTGTTTTGCATACATTTCTCCTCCAATAGTTTGAGCACCCTATCAATGTTGAACATGATCTTTCCCAGACTTGTTGTAGATTAATATATTATCAAAAACTAGTAAAAAAAAATTTCTAAGTAAGGGTTATTAAATCTTGAAATATGGAAGGTGCGTTAGTAAGACAAGAAGGCATAACCGAAAATTCATAATGATCTTCATCAGTTTTGAATGTTGTTTTCAGAATGTCTTATTTCTTCATTCTAATTTGATGATATCTTGAGTGAAAATCCATCTTGGTGAGGAAAATTGCGTCATGTAGTTCATCTAACAATTTATCAATGACAAGAATGGGAAATTTATCTTAAATAGTGAGCTTACTGAGCTCTCTATAATCTAGAAACATGTGCCATGATCCATCCTTCTTGTGCACCAATACTAGTAACTAGAGAAGTGGAAACAAAATGGCTAGGTTGAATTATACTTTCCTCTATCATTTTTGTAACTATACATTCAATTTCACTCTTTTGGGCATAGGGGTATATGTAAGATCCAATGTTTGGAGGAACATTTCTTGGAGTCAATTGAATAGCATAATCATGATCACAAATAACTGGGAGACCTTTGATAGTCTCAAATACATTAGAATAGTTATCAAGGACTCTTTGCAGATCTAGAGAAATGGATGACTTAGATGTTTGAACATCTAATGAGCATAATTGTGCAATCACCCCTGATTTTTCATTCTTCAAAATATTTTTCATGACATTAGATTTTATTATCTTCTTAGGTCTCCCTATGATACCTCTTAATTCAATTTCCTTTCCTTCCCAAAAAATTTCAAGAAAACTTCTTAAAGTTTAAAAGATACCATGCCCAAAGATTGCGAGCATTGGACTCCTAATACAACATCAACACCACCCATTAGAATGGAAACAATTGGAATATTCAATACATATTCCCCCATTATTATATTGATATTAGTTCACTTACTTGAGAAATTTATAATTCCTCCATTTGCAACCATCACTTGACACTCTAGCGTTGTAAATAGAAAGCAATTCAAATCCTTGATCATCTTACAATGAATAAAATTATGGGTACTACCTGAATCAATCAAAAATATTACTTTCTTCTTCTTGATCTATCCTTTTATCTTGATAGTTTGAGGATTGGTTTCCCGATAATGCATTACAAGATATGGTCAGATTCATTTCTTATTTTTCAACCCCTTGGGTTGGTTCCTGGTGTATATATTATTCTTTTGATTATTCTTGTTCCTTTTCTTCCTCCTCTTCACAATATATATATACTATATATCTTCTCAACATACTTATGACTTTTGATGGGGAAGCCTCCCCTTACATCATATAAATGAATAATTCTTGGATGATTCAAATGACAAGACCTCTTTGGTATATTTAGGAGTCCAAAGGGTCCAAATATAATTAGGAACTACATAACAATAATAACGTAATAAAAATAGTGGGTTTCTATGGGGCACAACAATAACAATATGGAGGATACACTAGTATTATAGGGACCTAACAAGTATGTAATATCTACCTATTTTGTTTCATATAAAAAACATGCCATGCCAATACATCCTTGTTGTTTTTAATTTCTCTTGTTATTTTTTTCCTTGATATTATTTCATATGCAAATTTGAACATGTACATAGAGCAAGTCATTTGTAATCACACTTGAAATTGTGGTTTAACTTGAGTAGGTATTTAGTATTTACCTATTTTGTTGCATATAAAAACATGTCATGCTAGTATATATTTGTTGCTTTTAATTGTTTTTGTTATTCTTCTCCTCGATATTGTTTCATGTGCAAATTTGAACATTGCACATAGAGAGAGCAATTTGTACTCACACTTGAAATTGTGTTTTAACTCGAGTACCTAATGGTATTTAATATTTACCCATTTTGTTGCATACAAAAACATGTCATGACAATATAGCCTTGTTGTTTTTAATTGCTTTTGTTATTCTTTTCCTTGATATTTTTCGTGTGCAAATTTGAATGATGTACATAGAGCCAGCTATTTGTACTCACACATAATTTTTGAATGGCTTACGATTTACATGCTTCACACTTGTTAATTATCCCTTAATACTCTGTAACATTCCTTACTTTTTTCTAAAACTATATCACTTCAATCCAGGGTTCTGAAAAAGTTATAATTTCATGTCCATGCAAAAGTTGCATGACATTTCACTATATGGTGCACAAAATGAAAAGAATAGGAAATCCTTATAGAAAATACATGCTAAGATTACACTAACATGAGTAGACTTGCAAAGAAGGGAAACTTGATAATTGAAGCATACTTTAGAGGCAAACCATAGGATCTAGGAAGGATTCTAAAGAAGACAAACTCTATAGAGGTAAGCTTCTAAAGTTAACCAAATGGATTTTACAATTTTAGAGAATACTTCGATTAAAAATCATCTTGATAAATGTGAAAGAAAAAAATAGTTTAATTCGAAAGATTTTTGTTATGAATTAAGATTTATAAATTGTCTAAATTTCTTTGGGACTGAAAAATGCCATAAAAGAGTTGGGACTAATGTTAGGATCACAAAACACTGAGAGAAGTGGTGGTATATAAATACATAATTGCTTGGCATCTTAATGACCAAAGTTTTTGTGTGTGTTGATTAGAGATGACACATGATCAAAAAGATTTGGAGTGTGAAAGAGGCACATGATTATCAATTATGGTGAGATCTATTAGAAGCTCTAAATTTTGTCAAAATCATTGTGAAATGTAAGATCTCTAAGGAGATGCATGGATCTATTACATGGATCAATTGAGGTGTGTTGTTATATGGAACAATTATTAATCTAGGAATCAATTGTGTAATCAAGGAGGTGTTTCAACTTTTAGGACCTCTCGCATCAAAGACAATAATACCCACTAAATGTACACAAATCTATACTAAAGAGAGATCACATGGATTTGGTGAGTTTATATAATGTTGAATAGACATGTCAAGGTATGGATCAGGAAATATCATATAGCAAGAGAGATAGGTAGCATAGAAAAGATAAATTGAGATGGATCAATGATTTGAAGTTTACTGAAGGAGCCAATGTGTGATTGAGAGCCCCAGTATTGTGTGAACACCCTAAGGATTTTTGGTACAAGCAATGAAATCCTGCCATAGGCATGTGTATTTCCCCAAGAAGTTATAAGACTTATTGTTTAGGGATACATCATTAGGGGAAGTTTTAGGTCTAAAATGGGTCTCCTAAGGAAAATAATAAAATAAGACTTATGAATTTTTAAATAAAAATAAATAAAATTACTTTTCTTATTGTATTTTTGACTTATCTCCTTGTATATTCAATTATATTTCAAGAGTATACACCTGATTGACGCACTATTAAATTCAAAATCCAATGAACACCCACTCTACATACTTCTGAGTAGATCCACGTTGAAAAAACATGAAAATACATGAAAAAAGTGTGTTGAACACACTTTTTTCATGTAATTTCAATTTTTTTATGTGGATCTATTACAAGTATTTAGAGTGCGTGCTTTTTGGATGTGGAATTTAATTCCACATCAAATGGGTGTCTACTCTTGAAATTTCAGTGAACATACAAGGAGATAAGTTGAAAATAACATTAAATTAAATACTTATCTTCTTTTCCCTCCAAAATATTTTCTCTTGGGGATGACATCACATTTTTGAATCCTATTGGTTCTATTAAAGTAATTTTTGTTAGTAAATTTTTTTAGACTTATTTTTTAACTCAAAATTCCCCTAATGGTTGCACAGGAGCACGGATTGTTGTAAGACCTTAAGACTTTGATCAGGGATACATGTAGTGCAATGGTGCATGGAGCCATCAAGTTGTGGAATGGAGCACTTGGATAGGTACCATGGTGACAAGTGTGATGGTATCCTAGCTTGAGGAGGGGAATGTGAGATATTAGGTGAGATGGTTGATGAATGATTTGGATCAAGTTAATCTTCCAGAATAAAGTTTAAGTGGGGGGATTGTTAGGGTTGCTCATGTAAACATAATTTGGTCGAGTTACCGACAATTTTTTATCTCTAGGTTAATGAGAACCCATGGTTTTTCCAATGGTATTCTATGGAATATAACTTATTTAAAGTGAAAATACTCCAAGTAAATTAGTACAGGCGACAATTATCCCAGTAACAATCTTTAGGCACCACCACTTCTCTTGGTTTCATGATCCTAACAACTAATTTGAAATGGATTATGATAATGAAAGAAGTTTGATTGATAAAGAAAACATTGTTTGGGGTGAGGAATTGTCTTGAAAAGATCAATGGTTAAGTAAGATAAGTTTAGACTAGATTCTGATTTGGTTGAGGAAATTGAATAGATAGAAGATTGACTTAAGATATAACTAGTTGTCACCCCATCGAGCATAATTACATGGGTGAGCACATTGGTGGTCAATATATACGATCCTTGAATGAACACTAATGGAGCACATTGAGAAAAAATATATTAACATTCAATTGTTGATGACCCATGGTGAATAAGTAATTAGAATATGAAGGACTAGGTCAAGTGTGATTATTAGTTAGTTGGCACACAAATTCACGGAAATCATGAGCTTAATATTTTGTTAGATGATGTAACTTGACCTCTAAAGAATGATCAACTGGGACAATGGATAATTAAATCCAAAGTAGCACACATGTCACTCAATAATAACCATCAAAACAACTCACTGATTTTAGGCAATTAACAACGAATGATATATGTAAGCCAAATCAATTGTTTCATTAATAAGTGAGGAAGATTATCAATTGTAATCGACTTAATGGCCCCTAAGAAAGTGAAATATAAGCATTTTAGGGTTAGTATAAGTTATCCAAAACACGTCTCAATTGTAAATAGAACCTGAGAAGGTGTTGTTAATTAAAACAATATTGTTTTGGTTGGACTAAGGAGTCAAAGGATGAGGCAAAAAGAGAAGCTATAAGTTTGGTTAGATATTAAGCCACCAAACATTGAAATTTTATTAAAAGATCATAATTGACTTAAACTGTTATTGTAGAAATACTTATTCTTAAAAATTTTGAATATCCGAGTAAGTAAGAATTTTTTCAATTGAGAAATAATTGAATCAAATAATTTCTCTAGAACATTATAAACTGTAAATAATTTGTAGTTACAACCATATAAATGTGTATTTCTCGAATTAATGCAAGTTTACATTAATAAACAAATAAAATAAATATATTGCTACTAATTTTATTTATGTCCCGCATATTAGTGAGTCAAAGTGAAGTTAGAGGTATAATGACATATCTAAGTGATTTAGCAAAAAAATGCTTGAAAGCTTCTAGCTACATTTAAAATAGAATTTATAATTCAATATCTTTCGATATGAAACAAAGGTATTTCATTCTCTAGTATTTTAAGAGATGGTTTTTTTGCTGCATGTCCATCCTCCAATTACTTGGTCATTTGACCCTGCTTTTTTGAATTTCCTATTTATTTTTTCTGAATGGTGCCCTGCAATATTGAGCATACTGGAAAGATGGAGAGCCAAACATTGAAAATGAGAATTGATCTCAGAAGCATCAGGAACAACCATGTTGAAATAGAGGAGATGTCGGTTGAGGTTGTGGATGATTTCCTAGAAATTTGATGATGGATTTTGTGCATCTGCCACCATGAATATCATTGATATAGAGAGAACAATAGTGAATAAATTCAATATACTTTAACACGTTACTATCCTTATTCTAACGGGGTATTACACATTTATGAGATATTCAAGTACTTTAGGTCGTTATTGAAGCATTTCTCGAGTCAAAGTATTAAGAGGTGTAGAGGTGAGAAAATATCATTAATTTAGTGTCACCTTAATTTGTTGGTATATCATGCACAAATCATTTAAACTTACAATAATCAATAGAAGGCAATTTATAGCCAAAAAAATCATCAAATACTAAACTATATTAATACCATAAAATTTTAAAATAACAAAAATATCGTATATATAAAAGTCACAAGGAAATATAATTAAAAATATGAAATATCTATAAAGTCTTCCATCCAATTATTGCAATCTAACATCCTATATTTTTCATCTATTTGGATTTCATAGTCAAACTTCCTAAAAACATTCTTTCACCCTACATATATATTTTATCATAAAGAATAATGAAATCTTCGCATATTATTAAAAATTTTAATCTTTAACATTTATGTTTATAAAAAGGTACATTAAAAATTTATTATCAAAATTAAAAAGTGAATTAAATTATTATTAAATTTGATTAATTTAATTGATTTTAAGAACATTATCAAACATTTATCAATTTTAAAATTTATAAAATAAATTAAAAATTATTATTAATTTGATTGAAAAAAATTGTAAATGAAAACATTATATTGCATTACGTAAAATAGAAGTATATAAGGAGGACGGGTCTAAAGATGTTCATAAATAAATAGTAGAAGAGGCCCGAAGAAAGCCATAAAACATATAATGAAACACATAGTGTTAATATCATCACTAACAACAAAGAAAATGGAAAGATAGAGATAATAAATCATCATAGTAGGCACCATTGCCAGCCAAGAAATGACATAGGATGAAGGCCAGAACATCTCCTAAAACCCATAGAGTTGTCAACGCCAAACATCTCACTAATAATCACAGAGACAAAACATCTAAGGCATGCTCTTGCCAAGCTGACCACAAATCCATAACATTGCCCATGTTGAACTTCCGAGTGACAATCCCAAAACCAAAACATATAAAGCATGCTCTCGGTAATAAAGAGAACCAAAGATTCTTCTGGGCATCAATCCAAAAAATCATGGAACAAAGAAAACCATCCTAAGAGAAAACTTGTACTTTCAGCACATTCTCCATCCCACACCAGGAAAAAAGGATACAAACTATGATCAATGCCATAAACCATCCAACACAAAATGAGCCAAAAAAGCTATGAGGCCAGATAAAGAGCTTAGTCCGACATGGGGGAGGTAGGGTCTGGAGAGCTGGCAAATGATGTACCCGTTGGGTCTCTAGGAGGGTTAGTAAGACCCCTCGTAGTTGAATCTGACACTAAAATGTTTTCCACACAACTCAGGCATGCATTAATATCATTGAATTTGAATATGATATTCTTTAAAATTATCTATATATCCTCCTGACTAAAGAAAATATTGTAACCATCAACCTACTTTTTCCTTAAATAATAAACATAATAGAGAATCCATCTATAGATGCAAAGATAGAGAATTCAAGAAAAGCAATCTTTTTCTATGAAATTTTCTAGGGTTCGAAACCCCTATCACATTATCGTTACCCACATTCGAGTTTGAGAAGTATAGGTGATCCCTAGATTCTTTGGATTCCAATAATAATATCTTCTTGCAGACCTCAAAGGGTATTGAATCAAAATAAGAAGAAATTGAATCACCTACAAATGTGCGGCCACATTTAACTCCAACATGACTAAACACACCCCTATTACTCGTCATGTGCAAGGAGGCATGACTGCAAAGACCAAGGAACAAGACAATCAACCAACTGAGGAAATGTTATGAAACTAGCTCACAAAAAGATAGAAAAGATAGATGAACACCTTAGAAATCAGCCTCTTCGAGGGGGAAACATCCTTTACATTACACAAATGAACAATCTTGGATGATACAAACAACTAAACCTCCCTTCTATATATAGGAGTCTAGGGGTTCACAATATAATCCAGCCGACATAATAGTAATAACATAAGGGCACAAAAATAACAATAGTGGGTTTCTATGGGGCATACTAATAACAATATGGGGACAATAGGGGCACAATAATAACAATAAGGGATACAATGACAATAGTAACGGGGGAATCACTAGTATTATAGGGGCCTAACATGCCCCTCTCCTTCCAATAAGCATTGTCCTCAACGCTTGAGTATTTTTGGATGCTTCTGTATAAAATTCTCATCCTCCCATGTGGAATCTTCAGCAGATAAGTTCTTCCACTTAATGAGATACTTCGAAATTGATCAATTTCGTAGCTGTTGAGTTCTTGTTTCTGTGACTGCTTCTGGTTCCAATATGATTTTTCCTTCCTCGTCAACTTCTGGCAATATTGTTTGAACTGAGAGCTTGTCACCTATAATCTTCTTTAAACATGAAACATGGAAAACTATGTGCACTCAGGAAGCTGCAGGAAGCTCCAATTTGTATGCCATAGTACCAATCTTTTGCAACACCTTGTATGGACCATAATACTTTGGTGATAATTTATTATCCTTCTTAGCTTGCTTGAGGGACATTTGCTTATATGGTTGTAACCAAAAAAATACCCAGTAACCTACATCAAAATTTCTTTTGTTGTGATGTTCATCTACTTGTTGTTTCATTCTATTTTGCGCCAACGTGAAGTTATCCTTTAAGAGTTGGAGAACTTGTTGTTGGTGCTCGATGTGATGTTCCACTACTTGAACCTTATAATTTTCTCTTAAATATGATGTGATGGATGGTGGATGATATCCATAAAGTGCCATAAATGGGGTTATTTTTGCTACACTATGGAAGGAAGTGTTATACCACCATTCAACCAGAGGAAACCATTTGACCCATTGTGTCTATTTATCAGATGCAAAGCAACGAAGTTATCCTTCCAAACATTTGTTTACTATCTCAGTTTTCCCATCAGATTGAGGATGATAAGATGAGCTATGAGCTAACTGAGTACTAAGACAAGAAAATAATTCTGTCGTAAAATTGTTAGTGAAAATGCGATCTCTTTCGCTTACAATAATCTTTGGGTTTCCATGTAGTTTTTGAATTGTTTCCATAAATGCAGTAGAAATTGTACTGGCAAAAATGGATGTGATAATGCACAAAAGTGTGCATACTTGGTAAGTCTATCAACTACCACCATGATGACACTCTTTCCTTT
>APFE030805396.1:20538-70640 GCA_000404065.3 Pinus taeda
CCAAATATAAAGTTGCAATACGTACCTTTTGTGTGTTTTGCACATTATGGAGATCAAAAAATTGCTCCATCTATAGTAACCATGTTCTGGGATACTTGCCATAAAACTTCCTCATATCGATTTTTGGAACATGATGGGTCTTCAATCCAACATTAGAGTCTATGAAATCATGATTAACATTTCTTTTGTTCTCATCGTGAGTTTCCTTTACTACCCTTTCACCACTAGTGACCATTTCTTGTAGCAACTTATTAAAATTTATCTTCAATTCTTCCATCTTATTGTCCATGCCATTCATCTTGGCGTCCATGCCATTCATCTTAGCTTCCATGCCATCTCTCTTAGCTTCCATGCCATCCATCTTAGCTTCCATGCCATGCATCTTAACTTGCATGCCATTTATATTAGCTTCCATTGCATTCATCTTGGCTTCATTTATCCTTAGTGAAAGTGAAATTTGTTGTACTTGGTCTTGTAATTTTCATATATCATGTTGCATTTCTTCCTCTTCTTCACAAGTCATGCTAAAGCTTTTAGGTTGCTTACTAGGTTTTTCCATTTTTGTTCTTCGGGGCATTAATTAATACTAATAATTCTTCACTATTCCCTTTGTAAGATCTCAATATTGAATTTGTTGTATCTCTGTAACCAGGGATCTTGAATATCTGAAATCGCATCCTGCGATATCCCTTTGGGTCCTATTTCTAACCCCACAAGTCTGATCAAGACTAGATTCTCCAAGGAAGAATTATGCCAAATCTCCCACGGTGACCTGATTATAGACCAGTTTAGTAGAGTGAAATTGTATGATGTGCCACGCGTCATTGTTTCGACCTTAGTACCTAAAACTGATATAGAGAAAACTACAAGCCGTCCTATTTTTGAAACTTCTTACGAAATTTCAATCTGATGCTCAAAACCAAATTTATGACGATTTTCCACAGGTCACCTATTTGGAATGTAATTCGGGAGTTTGCAAAACCCTAACTTCCTCAGATCATATCTCCGCAAATATAGCGAGACAAGCTCTTAAATTTAGACCTGAAGTTTAGAATGATTTCAGCTCAAATTGGTTTTTTTGTAGCTTCTGAAACATCGTAGAAAAATAGTTATAGCGAAAATTTCGCAATGACCTATTTGGAGCAGCGAAACCCTAGAATCCAAAGCTCTGATACCAAATGTTATGAATCCATCTCACAAAAAGAAATAAAATATAGATGAACGCCTTAGAAATCAGCCTCTTCAAGGGGGAAAACTCCTTTACATTACACAAATGAACAATTCTTGGATGATACAAATGACTAAACCTCCCTTCTATATATAGGAGTCTAAGGGGTCAATATAATCAAGCTGACATAATCGTAATAACATAAGGGCACAAAAATAAGAATAGTGGGTTTCTATGGGGCATACTAATCACAATATGGGGACAATAGGGGCACAAGGATAACAATAAGGGATACAATGACAATAGTAATGGGGGAATCACTAGTATTCTAGGGGCCTAACAGGAAACTTGACCACCAATACAAAAGAAAAGGATATCATCCCCCACAAACCATAACAAAGAGCTCAAATCAAGTGTTTTTTGCAACTCACAACATAAAAGAGACTAGTAAGATAAACACTCGGGACAAATTGAGGAACCCTAAGAAACTAACTGTGAAGACCCAAATTGTAATACCCCGGACTACTGAAATGAAATAGCGGCAACAGAAAAATGGAAAACAATTCTCCAATGTGCCCAAACTACCTTAAACTATTGAGACAAATTTGTGAAAAGTAAAAATGGGAATTAACACCCCAATTCAGCAACACTCAACACTATAGAGGATAATACAAAAGATACCTACTCTGAACCCAAGCTATATAAGAAACATTTACCCAGTGAAATAGAAGAGAACAAACCTCAAAGCCATAATGAAAATTTACCAAGATACCAGCAGTCATAAACCAACACTCAACAGGGATATGATATACCTGAGAAATCTATCTTCACAAGAGGCGAATATGAGAAAACTGCCACCAATTCAAAAACAAAACCTTGCATTGTAGAGTGCATGAATAAAGAAAAATACATGGACTCACCCCTCGAAACACCATGAAGAAAAGTAGTGAGGGGAGAGGAACTAAAACTTCCAACACTACCACCTCGACCCTCAAGTCAAAGACAGTATACAATGCACCATAACTCAAACACAACACCAAACCTTCATAAAACCATAAGCATGGGGGTGGTTGGAGCACCTCACCCCATTGTAATACACACTTTTCCTTCGCCACCCCATGCACATGCATTTAAAAATGAAAGTATGTCATGTGTAAGGCCAGAGTCCACCATCCACTGTCGTGCCATGCCATGAGTTTTAAATGATTGTTTTTCATCTTTTAATAGATTAGTTAATGACACCCCATTGGGGATGAAAATTTTATTTATCACTAGAGTGAGAAATTATTCATTAGAATAACACAATTTCAATAATATAATTTGAACTTATTAAATTAAAAAATTATTTAAATATTTTATCCATTTTTAAATATTATATTTCATATATATTATATATATATATATATATATATATATATATATATATATATATATGTTTTAGAAATATATATTTCTAACATTTTTCCATTTTGCAAATAGGGCATATCTTGTCTGGGCAAAACCTATTGAAATAATACCTTTATTACCATGCCTTCCAGCTACTTTATCACCCACTTGTATCTTATGTTTTTTGTGATATATATACGTGGACTATTTCTGCATTATCACCGGAATCATCTAGACGCTTTAACTGTATGCTCTAGATTCGATGCATTTCCATCGTAGTGTCTGAATAGAGACTGAGATTTATTTAAATATTTTATCCTATTTTTAAATATTATATTTCATAAATATTATATATATTATATATATATAGTTTTTAGAAATATATATTTCTAACATTTTTAAAGATTTTAGGTTTAATTTATTTTTAAATATAACTTATATATTTATTTTAAAAATGCTCATTTACTATTTATATTTTAAATATAGAATTATTTTTAAATTAATAATATAAAATAATATGTCTCAGGGGATATCAATGATCGAAATGATGTGAAATCATGCAAACTAAGTGAATCAAGGTTCAATCCTCTAATATATGGAGTGGAGGAGAGGTTGTAGACCCCCAAAAGTATAGTGGTAGAAACTATATCTGACCCCATGTCACATGAGTATGAGAGTAACCGAGTTGTCGATAACTTTGGATTACAATAATAATAACAATAATAATATGCTTCAAATGGGGTGTTAGGCCAAGGTCCAAGCACATGGAAAAGCAAGATGTTAGATGTGGTAGTTGAGATCAGCCCCATGGCAAGGTTGATGGACATGGAGTGGCAAGTCATAAGGTTGTTAGGAGTTCCCAATATGACCTCCTCTTTCCCCTCCTTCCTCAAAATTGTTGCATGCCCCCAATCATTATAATAAGCATGGGAATGATGAATGTTAATAGTACACGTGATGGATCTATCTCATCGAGTTGGTGGCTTGGATGGATGCATGCAAACTGTACCTTATGTTGGATAACGGCTTGGATTTTCTCTATGTAAATACATTAGGGGAATTTTGAGGTAAAAAATCAGGCTTAAAACAAAAAAAAACACTAAAATAATCAATAGTATTCAAGACAATGATATCTTCCCCATGGGAGAATATTTTGGAGGGAAAAGAATAAACTACCCTTTTAATTGTATTTTTGGCTCATTTCCTTTTAGGTTTACTCAAATGTCAAGTGTAGGCACTCATTTGATGTGGAATTAAATTCCACATCCAAAAAGTACCCACTTTGCACACTTCTGAGTAGACCCATATAAAAAAAATTTGGAAATACATGAAAAAAGAGTGGTCACATGTTTTGTTCATGTATTTTCAATTTTTTTCGATGTGGTTCTACTCAAAACCATGCAAAGTGGGTAATCGTTGGATGTGGAATTTAATTTTGGATATAATTGGTATCTACACTTGATATTTGAGTAAACCTACAAGGAGTTCAACCAAAGGTACTTAACTAAAAAAAATAAATAGTTTCCTTTATTTCTCCTTAAAAATTCATAACTCATATTTTATTATTTTAACTATTATTTTATTATTTTGCACCCATCTTAGGCCTCAAAATTCCCATAATGAAAACCACCATGAATGAGATCTAATATCATATGTACAATGATTTCAAGTGGTTTAATGAGAATTGGGTAGGTAACCACTTCATTAAAGGATTTTCTACTTCTGGTAGTTGGAGAAGATCTATGATCTATATATGTGAGGTTCCCTTGGGCTCTATTTTACCCAAATTCATCCCTATGTTTCCTAGAGCCAAGATTGGTGTAGATGGGACTTGTAGGCAGAGGGATCTTAGATTATCGATACATCAGATAGGGAAAGTATGAAATTCGTGACATCATCTTGATGTAAGAAGAGAGGAAAACATCCAGTTGTAAGGTTGAGAAGCTCCACACACTCCAAGGATCCAGGTCAGCAACATATTATGAGATCTAAGAAGGATATGGAATGCACTTGTAACCAATTTTATATGAGTTCCCCATAAAAGGAAAAGCCACCATTAATGAGATTGATGCAGTTATGTCAATATTATGTGAAAGAATGGACTTTGAGAGGTTCCTAGCAGAGACATAAGGGTGGCTTGGTGACTCTGGTAATTCTTAAACCATGGAAATAATTTTTTTTAGGATTTCTAAGATGTATTAGACCACCAAAGCTATGGTTCCCCAAGTCATCATTCTATAAATGGTTAAAATAATTGAGCTAAAGAAGAAGATCTCACCCTTCCAAGGCAAGTTTGAGGCCTTTGTGAAGGGGATGTTTGGGATTATTATCATAGTTAAAGGTCCTGTGGGATGATGTAAACATCGAGAAGACATGGGCTCTAAAGGCTCCCATGAAAACCCCATCATAATATTTGTGAAACTTCTTCCATCCTCTCCTAGCCTAGTGGGAAATCCAAGCCCTCAGAAACCAAATGTTATTAAGGAAGAGGTAACTCTAAGCCCTCCTTGGAGCATTACCTCTATTTTAAATATTTTTAATTATATTCATGCTTTTTACTTCACAGTTTTATCAATTAAGAAACAAGGTTGAACCATGTTGTAGCAGGAAGTCATTTTAGTCCCAAATAATATTTCCAATGTGGACATGGTTAATTTGCCAACCTTAGTTTTCCATTGTTGCAAGCTAGCTGAAACTCTCAAGAGGGATTTTTTTCCAAATGGAAAGCCTACATACCATTATTTTTTAAATTCTATAGTATTTTTCTAAATGATAAGCTATAATTAGATTTAAAATAATAATAAATAAGAATATAAATTCATCACATATAATAGAACATGAAAATGCCAGATTCCCCTAATGCAATTCATTTTTAAATAAATAAACTTCTACGTTATTTTATAATAGTAATGTCGCTAATTTTATTATTTGAAGGAATACTATAGCAAAATTTTAAACGGAAAATAGGTCAAATGAAGAAAAACTAGGAGAAAACATATGCCATGCTCCAAGTTTCTCATTACCACATCACTGGTGTATACAAAAGTTATTGGTATTTGAGGATTCTGCAATTATCATCAAGCATATGTTTGATGGTATAATTCCAAAGGACAATATGTTGGCTTAGGTTCCCTTTTGAAATAAAACCCCTCGGAAAGTTTGAATCGCTGCAATGGTCCCATGTCTTAAGTGCCAACAATGACCAAGCATATGCACAAGCCAATCTTGGCCCATATAAAAGAATTGAGGCAATTAATAGTAAAAGGACATGGGCATTATCAATATATTCCATAACCATTAAGACAAAATGAGATTTTTTTGGTTTAGTAAGAAGAAGAATATTTTATTTAATCTCTCTTAAGAAATACAAGACCAATTATCTATTTTTTTGTACTTCTCCTTATTTTTTTAATCACAACTTTATATTATTATGCCGATAGACATGCTTATTTTGGAATAGGGCTTCTACAAATCTAATGTAATTATCAATAATTATTAGGTGAATGGTCGGTATTTAACTTCCATGGAATACTCTAGAATATTATTAGTAGTATGCACAAATAAAAAGTTGGATTTATCTCCAAAGTAGTTAAGTTCTTTTTCCTCTTTTAATCAATTAGATTAATTAAAAAATTGTTATAAGAACAATTGAGATTGATCTTCAAAGTAGTTATGTTTTTTTCTATTTTAATTAAACTGATTAATTAAAAAATGTAGCATGAATAGTTGAGATTTATCTCCAAACTAGCTATGTTCTTTTTGTTTTTTAAATTAAGTTGATTACTTAAAAGAATGTCATATGAACAAATGCCATATAAAATGATTTATGGTTTTTTAGACATGTGGTATTGATAAGCCATGGTATTGTAACAAACTCTATTTATAGATTATGAATCTCAATAGTAAAGTGGGGATAAATCTCCATGAATAAGAATCTTGTTTCATGTTTTTTCAAATGTATATATGTTTAACTTATATATTGATTCCTTTTTAATTATTAATGATAGTAATTTAAATAAATTTATAATATAAATATTTTAATAATTTTCTTAATTTGAATAATGAGAGATGTATATGAGAACATTGTCATCAAACTTAAGGCCAAAGAGGTTGGTTTAAATAAATTAAATGCAATATCAGTGTTAAGAAAGGGTGTCCCCTATCCCCTACCCTTTTTGATATCTACATTGATAAGCTAGAGGTGTATCTAGAAGATGTGGGATGCTTCGGCCCCAAGATCACTCGCATGGTCATTACTCTTCTCCTTTATGTTGACAATATTTTTCTTCTAGCCAAAAGTCATGATGATCTCGACAAACAACTTAAAATCCTCCATGATTACTACTCCAGGATGGGTATGATTTTTAATACTGATAAGACTAAAGTCATGATAATCAAATCCAAAAAGATCAAACATGACAATTTCATCTTTGACAAAAATTAGTTGGAGAAGGCTTGTTCATACAAATATTTAGGTATTAGCATTCATCATCGGCTCAATTGGAATTCTAGCACTGAGAAAAGGATTATTGGGAGCTAGAAAGCTTATTATGAACTTGAAAACAATTTCAAGATGAATGATCTCTAGTTTTGGAGTAAAAAAAGGTTCCTCTTTGAGACTCTCATCACCCCTGTTATTTTATATGGATGTGAGGTTTGGGCTTGCAGTATATCTATAGAATCATGGAGGAAGATTGAGTTGATCCAAAATTAATTAATAACCTACAATGTCAAGGTTAAAGGTAATATTCTTTGTCATATTCTCTTAACTGAAGCTAGTTTCCCCCCTTTAAAATCATGGCTATTTTTCGCTATTTGATGTATAAGAAGAAGGTTTACAACATGGAAACCAAGAGTTTCCCCAAAATTGCTTCCAACTCTAGCCAAAACCCACAACTCTGGTTGGAGCAAAGTTGGCACAAGGATGCCTAGTCTTGGCTTTAATATTCAGGGTTAAAGGAGGAGATCATCTTGGAGAATAAAGATAATATTAAAAATATTATTACTTCCATATTTAAAGACAAATTGTGAGATGATAAGGAGCTAAAAGGGAAATTGAAGCTAAGGTATTATAAGGAGGTGATAAACCCCTCTTGCTAACTAAAATTATCTCTCTGCCTTGACTAGTGCTAAGAATAAAATGAACATTGCAATGATAACAACTAACTCCCATGAGATTTGAAGTGAGACCGATTGTTGGTCCATTCCGAAAATTCTTTGGGAAGAAAGAGTATGTCAATTGTGCGATACGAAGAGGATTGAAGATGAAAATCACTTTCCCTTTGATTGTCTGACTCTTACCCACATCCATTATGATTTCCAAAACATCTACCACACTACCAAACTTCCTGACTTGTTCAACCATAAAAATTATAGTGGTCTAGGAACGTTTCTTTCCCTTTTATGTGATCATAGAAATAGTATATTAAAAAGTCTCAATTATGTTAGATCTTAGACTTTTGTGATCCATATTGATAATGAGATTGTATTTCAGATTTATCATATTATTGATTTTTGATTGACATTTCAAACCAACTAATGTGGTTCATCCTCATGACAAAGGTGAAAAAATCAATCTTCCCAAATCTTTAAATAGCAGAGATGCATCATCGCCCGGAATTAGCTGTTATGAACTAGTTGTTATGAATTAGGAATTAGTAAATGGGATATAATATTAATTTATTATTTATTTTCATTTTCAATGTTATTATCAAATAAAATTAATGGAATAAAGTAATATGTATTTATTATTTATTTTCATTATCAATGTTATAGTGTAATAAAATTAATTGAAATAGAATAGTGTTTGAAAAGTGGTTAAAATTATATTATAAATATAATTATTATTAATTAAATTAAATTAATATTGAATAAAAAAATTAAACTAAAATTAGTTCAAATATTATTAAATATTATTTTTGTTTTTAAAGGTTGATTGATCTGGATTTAAACAGAAGCACAACAAATTATAGAGATAACCATAAACATAAAGATGCAGCAAAGATAATACTTCATTTTATTAATGTAAAATACTAAAATATGCTTACAAACAGAAATGGAAATACACCAGCTAGGGCGACGGTAGCTTATCTCTGAGAAGAGATGTGGCGGCTACATGCCTCTAAACTTAACTACAATGAGGCTCAAGGGTCGTTTTATTATTGAACAATAAGAGCAAACCCTAAAAAACCAAAACCCTAACCCGAGGAGATGTAACACCAAGAGTTTATGGGCCTGTTGGGGTGAGTTGGACAACCAACTTCCTGGGGTCGTGACTTGGTCATATTATCTCTGTTTGATGTGCATGATAGGTCGTTGGAAAGGTCTCTCTGAGGACTACGATGGAAAAGGCGATTTCAGATAGAAAATCATTGGTATTAGATTTCCAAAAAGACGTTGTAAATGTCGTTTAGGGTCTCAAAACGGCTCCAAAAGTTTAGGACCCGTAAAAATGCTAACAATAGTAAGTTGTGCTACAATTAAGGAAATTGAAAAACTGAAAGAAGCAGTGGTGGGGGTCCAAGTGGAATTGGTAGGTGGCCACCAATATCCACCTAGAACATTCCTACCCCCTTAGGAAGAAATGTACCCCATTGCATTGAGTTCCTCCATGAGATGAGGAAACTTCTGCTAAACTTGGTCCCTGGTCAGGCACTTGCCCTGGTGAAGGAGTTGGCCTACATTGACAACTCGATACAGTTGGATATTCTGCTAGTGAGTGTGCTTGATCTGTGTGTCCATGATCTGATCAGCTGCAGCTTGTTCCATGCAATCTGGATTTAACTCTGTGGGTGTGAGCTATTCTGCAATGTCAGATGTGTCTAGTAATGGTGGAAAGTATGGCCGAAGGCAGTCCACAATGAACACTGGGTGCAGGCCAAGGAATGGGGGAATGCTGAGCTCAAATGCATTGTCTCCCACAGCCTTGGTAATGGTGTAAGGACCATATTGGAGTGGTTTGAGTTTCCGATAGGCTCCGGTAAGGCGTTCCTTTTGTAAATGCAACTAGACTTTGTCACCCACCTGAAACTTGTGTGGCACCCGATGTTGATCATGTCACTGCTTGTACTTGGCATTTGATTCCTCTAGAATGTCATGGACCTACTAGAAAATATGTTGGATGTGCTCAATGAAGTTGTTTGCCTTATCTGTTTTGGATTGGACATGAGTTGAATCTGCATGAGTAGCTGCAAATGGCATGGCCACATCAATGAGACATGGCGGCTGGAATCCCAAGCCCACCTGAAAAGGACTGTGACTAGTTGAGTTGTGGAGAGCCCAGTTATAGCTGTGTTGAACATAAGGGAGGCTCTTGTCCCATATGCGTGGATGATTTGAGTTGTACATGCGTAGAATTTGTACGATCATCTTGTTGATAACCTTTGTCTGGCCATCAGTTTGATGATGGAAGGCTATGAACTTAGTGAGTTTGGTGTCCAGCATCGGCTAGAGATTGGACCAAAATGTACTGAGGAACCTGCTGTCCCAATATAAGATGATAGAATGTGGGATCCCAAAGTGTATCCACAGTCATTCAAAGAAGATTTTAGCAATGGCTTCAGCTGTGATATTCTTCTTGGAGGCTGCCATAATGGCCATCTTCGAGAATCTGTCGACAAACACAAAAACACAGTCGTTTCCATGCTTAGTGGAAGGAATGCCTGACATGTAATCCATGGAGATAGATTCCCAAGGTCGACTAGGGGTAGGCAACGGGGTATAAAGGCCTTTCTTCTTGATGGTCGGTTTGGCAATGGCGTACGTGGTGCATGATCTGATGTACTTCACGACATCTTGTTGAAGATTCGGCCAATAGAAATACTTCTACAATACTGCCACTGTTTTCTCAACCTCGAAATCCCCAGCAGCTTGACTGTAGTGTGCTTCCCAGATCATCTTGGCACACTCACTTGAAGGAACAAAAAGGCGACCTGGGTGGCATAACAAGGCATCCTGGAGGTGAAAATCTGGAACATGCTAACCCTCCAAGAGTGTCTGCTATGTGTGGCCGAAGTTTGGGTCGCTTTTGTAGAGAAGTGGCCAATCAGAAGTCTCGTGCCAACAAGAGTTGAGCACGATGGTTAACGCTATGATCGGTGGTTGACTGAGGCAATTTGCAACATTATTGGTGTTGCCCTTCTTATACTTGATATTCAAATGTAATTGTTGTAGGTATGTGGACCACTTATAATGGTGATCATTCTGCAATTTCTCTTGGGTCTGTATGAACTACAGGGATCAGTGGTCTGTGTGGAAGACCGTTTTCTTCCCCAAAATGTAATGCTTCCATTGTCGGCAAGCCTGCACAATGGAATACATCTCTTTGTCACAAGTGGGATACTTCCGGACTGTATCTGAAAGTGTCTCACTGTGATATACCATTGGATGCTCGTGTTGAGTAAGGACTACCCCAATAGCATAGTCAGAGGCATTTGCCTCGACCTCAAATGGTTGTTGCAAGTCTGGTAATGCGAGCATTGGTGCTAAGCAATGGCAATCTTTTAACTCTATGAATGCCTTCTGTTGAGATTCGAACCAAAAGAATTATGCTTTTGCTCCTCCCTTGGTGACTTGACTTAAGGGACAAGTGACATGAGAAAATCCCAACACGAACCTGCAGTAGAAGTTGGCGAGACCTAGAAAGATGTGGAGCTCTGTCAGAGTGGTTTCATCAATAATGTATCCCAGATACTAAACCTGGGTCATGCCAAAAGTGCATTTCTCTAAATTGGCACATAACTTGTGTTGCTGCAGTGTTTGGAGAACCTATTGGATGTGGTGGAGGTGCTCTTCCCAACTCTGGCTAAAGATTAGGATGTCATCCAAGTATACTACTATAAATGAGTTGGTGAATGGCTGCAAGATGTCATCCATTAGCCTCATGAAGGTTGCAGGAGCATTTGTCAATCTGAAATGCATAACCAACCATTTGAAAAGGCCCTCCTTAGCTTTGAAGGCAGTCTTCCACACATCAGAGGGTTCGATTGGTACCTGGTGATATCTTGACTTCAAATCGATCTTGCTAAAATATTTTGCCCCCTTTAGTTGGTCTAGGAGGTCATCAATCTGTGGGATCGGGTAACTATTATAGACAATGATCTTGTTCAATGCCCGATAGTCAATACAGAGTCTCCAAGTCCCATCCTTCTTCTGTAGAAACACGATCAGGCTCCCATAGGGCGATGAACTCGAATGGATGTGACCTTTATGTAGCAGCTCCTGAATCTGCCTCTTGATTTCATCATTATCCAGAATGGAGTGTCGATAGATTGGTCCATTGGGCAGCGTACACCTGGGGTCAGATCGATGGAGTGCTTGACCTGACAGTGCAGAGGGAGCCCTACGAGGGAGGTGAAGATGCCTTCGTACTCCTCCACTACCTTGTCCATCTGTAGTTGTCGTGCGGAGGGGCCCTAGCTGGAGGTCGTGGCCACCGTCTTCTTCTTTCCTTGAGGGCATATCATCAAGAAAACAAATTCCTTGGTTTTGGAAATGAGCTTACTGCAATATTTTGCAGTAACCAAAGAGATGGTTGTAGGCGGTGCTACCTCTAGTATTCTGTGCAACTTATTTCCCAAAGTAATAATAACAGCACAAGGCCTTTATTCATACACATCATGTCGCTTCAACAAGTATGGTTGTCCTAATAATACATCACAAAATTCAAGGGGAGGAAGGGCTTGAGGTTGTATGGAAGACGACACTGTTGGCTCATGAGAAGATCTCGACTTTGGTGAAGCCACCCAATGGTGTACAGCTGTGGATGTGCTATGGTCGATAAGCCCAAATGCTTCATGACCTCTGGCGAAATGAGGTTCTTTTGGCTCCCACTATCGACAATGAACTATAGTAGGGAGCCCCCCACATCTGGGAGTGGAAGAGACGCCCCTCCTCCTCTGGATCTTCGGGTTCCTCCTTTTGGATATTCGTGGTTGTAACGATGGCATTGGGCTCCGCATTGATAATCTGCTTCCCTTTGTCATTCCCCTTGTCATGTTTTGACTCAGAGTTGGAACATGCATCTGATTCTAAAACCTTAGCTCGGCCTGACACTCACTTGTGTTGTGGGTGGAGCTCTTATGGAACTCACACCACTTTCCCCTGCCCTATTTTGGCTTCTCGATGCTATTCTTGCTTACAGCTTTGGCAGGTTGTCTTGGGTTGCCCTGCCTTGGATTTGTCTTTTGTTCTGCAGTTTGGGGCACCTCCCCCTTGCTTCAGATTTGCAGATCTAAAGTCTCGCTTCTTCTGTTTAAACTTAGCTCGACCTTGACGGCATATCAATATGTCGTGCTGAGCGAGGAGATGTTCAGGAATTCTATTTCTTCCTGGATGTATTTGTGCAGGCAGCTGCGGTATTTGAGTACAAAATGCTACTCTGAATCCTTGATAAACTTCAACACGTCTTGGTCTCTTCCCTGCTATAGCGTGGTCCATTTTATGTATTAATCCTCATAGCTTCTGACAAGGTAGTACTGCTCCTTGATGGCATCCGGGAATGAATTCCAAGTGGGTGCGGCAGAAAATAGTGAGCTTGTACTTTCATCCTTATGCTTGCAATAGGTTTCCCACCAGTCCTTAACATGGGGGGCTGCTTTGAGAAGAGCGAAAATAATATTTTCCCGACTAGATAAATCATGAATAGGAAAATAACCCTCTAGCAGATTTAACCATTTATCGACGACATTTGCGTCTATTTGACCCTCGAATATGGGGATTTCAAAATTAACTTATACCTTAAACGGTGTGGCGTTTCTAGAGTAGTTGTTGGAAGCCGATGTGTCGCCCCTAGGTAGTCGTTGAAGGATCTGGGCAAAGTTTTTCATCATCGCGTTCCTTTGTCGCTCGAGGGCTTCTTCGAGCAAGATTTTGATAGGATCTCTTGCCCTCTCATCTTTCTTTCCATCCGCCATGGGAGGCCGTTGAGATTTGCGAGGCTGGTCTTGCAAAGGTTCGACTAGTTCAAGTCCTAACTCCTTATATCCCAACCTCGTTGGGGACATGCAAAGAAAAACAGAGAAAAAAGGCAGACCGCTCTGATACCACTAATCCGGATTTAAAAAGGAACACAACAAATTATAGAGATAACCATAAACACACAGATGCAGTAGAAATAATACTTCATTTCATTAATGTAAAATACTGAAATATGCTTACAAAAAGAAATGGAAATAAACCAGTTAGGGCGATGGTAGCTTATCTCTGAGAAGAGATGTGGTGGCTACATGCCTCTGAATTAAATTACAGTGAAGCTCAAGGGCCTTTTTATTATTGAACAATAAGAGCAAACCCTAAACAACCAAAACCTTAACCCAATGAGATGTAACACTAAGAGTTTATGAGCCCCATTGGAGTGACTTGGACAACCAACTTCCCGGGGTCGTGACTTGGTCACATTAACTCTGTTTGATGCGCATGATAACCCGTTGGAAAGGTCTCTCAAGGACTACGACGAGAAAACAATTTTAGACGACCAATCGTTGGTGGTAGATTTCCAAAAAAACGTCATTTAGGGCCTCAAAACGGCTCCGAAATCTTAGGACTTGAAAAACTGCTAAAAATAGAAAAGTGTGTTATAATTAAAGAAACTGAAAAACTGAAAGAAACAATGGTAAGGGTCCAAGTGGAATTGGCAAGTGGCCACCAATATCCACCTTGATCATTGATAAGCCTTATTGGTATCAATAAACATTAATCATCATCATCATCATTATGAAGTAAGTGAGTTGATATTTATCATGGATTGACTAATATGAGAATTTACCAACCATTTACTTTGTATGGTTGCACTAATTTTATAATAATAGTAATAAGATATGACTAAAATTTAAAGAAATTTTTAATATATAAAAATGTCTAAAAGTTACAAAAAAAATAAAGCATATTACATATTTTATAAATTTTATTATTAAAATTTTAAAAACTTAAATTTAGAAATTAAAATTTTATTATAAATTTAAATATATATTTTTTTTAAATAAAAAATAATTGAATATTTTAATTTTACTTTCATAATCATAAAAATTTATAAAATTCTTACATTCAGAAGTGTTTTGTAGTCGATATGGTAAAAGATGTTGTAATGTAATGCAATGTTCTATAAACATTTTGATTGAATCATTAATAATTATAATTATCAATAAAACATATAAATTTATTTTAAAGGTAAAAAGAGATTTGATGCCTCTAAAACATTAAAAGGTTAAAAATGGATCTAAATTTATTTTATCGTTTTTACTATATTATTATTTTTTTTTTTTTTTCTATATATTAAAATTTTTATAATATATTCAGCTATGTTATATTTTTTCTTTATATAAAAAATTATTAAATATAATTAATTTATTCTTTTAAATAAATTAATTTGAATTTACTTTACATATAAGAAATTTATATGAGAGACATTGAATATTAACAAAAAGCACAAATATAAATACATAAGATTTTTTTGAGGGGAGAAAAAAAGGATCAGTGTTCTATTAAGAGTGATTACATGTGTGAAATATGGTTCAAGATTTTACCAAAATATCTCTGTAGGATGCCGATGATTCACAATAAATATAAATATATAGCATTGAAATTAAAAATAAGCAACATGTTGAGAAATTATTTATATTTTTTTGCAGGCTTTTTGAATGATCCAAGATGAGATTCAATACTCCAAAGGAAGTTATATGCACAGAACTTGCTTGCCATCGTTTTCTGCGTGGTCTGCATTCCTGAAAGCGTGGAGAAGCAACCCACTCCGGTTTGAAAACCAAGGGAGTCTGACCAAGTACAATTGGATAAGCGGTCACTTTTGTACGCACATATACGTACTCTAAACATAAGCCAACTTCACTTCATGAGAAAATTACCCTCGACCAACCGGATGGATCTTAAAATAAAAAGGTATTTCTGGTTTGCTAGCGATTAATGTTATGGCAATGATCATGGAATGGATTGGAATGGCTTTTGAGCTATAAATAATTTTTAACTAATAGTGAGCAATGAGTAGTGAACAGTGAGCAGTGTGAGAGCAAGAGGCTTTTATGTAACAGAAGTATTGAGCAATGAGCAAGGAATAGCGATAACCTAAACATCACGAAGCAGTGCGAAGTAATCTTGCCATTTTATAGCCCTACACATTTCTCGAAATAGGTTGGACAACAAATGCTTTCAAACATGACAAAAGAAGAAGAAATTTCAGATAATGTGGAAAAAAATGATTTAGGACAGCTGAAAATTGCTTTATTCGCCAAAGCTAGGAAGTGAGTTTGAGTCAATGCCAAACAATATCAGGGAATTTTAAAACGAAGAATAGACCGTCTAAAATGGGAGAAAACAAGAAAAAAACAGTCTAAAAAGAAAAGTACTTGACCCCTTCACAAAAGGCACTCAAACAAGTCCCCTGTACAAGCACGTGGCAACAAGAAGTCCAGAAGAAAAATCATTAATGATTCAGCCTTATATAGTCCTATATCCACACTTCTCACTTGGTCATCTGATCTTTATGTGAAAAAATTGTTAAATGCAAAACAAGAGTTGAAGGTTTTAGAAGCTAAAGGGTAGGAAAGAGATCATAAAATTCATATAATAACAACTGAGAACAAAGCTTTAGCAGAAAGAAATAAAGTTTTAAAAGAAAAAGTGGCATTGCTAACAAGAAGCTCTTCTGATAGGGAAGACAAAATGGCAGTGTATGAAGACAGATGTGCACAACATAAATAACTCTGTAGTGGAAAGCATAGAGGTGGCGAATATGAAATCATCCTAGGATAAATGGAAAATTGCCTAAATAAACAACCATGAAGAAAACGCAAAAAAAGAAACGAAATGAGATTCCACCAAAGTTTCCTAATAAGGAAGGAGAAACAAATATTCAGGTTGACAACATGCAACACACTGAAGGCAAGGAAAGACAAAATAGGGCAGCAAACATAATTATTAAAAGGGTAAAAGACTATGGGAAAAATGAATGTACTCTTGGCTTTGCAAGATACTTCTTGAAAGACAAGTTGCTATGGCAAGGACAAATATGTCAAACATGGAGGGTGGTAAGTTTAATAGGGAGAGATCCAGGCCCATAAAAATCGTTATGCCTAGCTTCGATGATAAATATATCATTCTAAGCAATAAACATCTCTTGAGGGGTTTTCGTTTTTTCCTAGAAGCAGATTTAACTGTAAAACAACAGGAGGAAAGAAGGGAGGAAATTTTAAAAGTTAGGGCAGCAAGAAATGAAAGCAAGAGAGCATGGATTTATAAAGGCAAAGTTTTGATAGCGTGATTTGGACCTCCTTCCAAAACAGCGCAGCGAGATAGTAATAAAGAAGAGGCAATAGACTCTTCAACACGAAATTAGAAAGCAAGGAGAGTATGAGAAAGCAAGGACAAAGAATCAAATGTGAGTCTTGCATGTGAAAATAAATAGAAATCAAGTCATACCTAGGTTTCCTTAAGATTAGGTCACTGGAACTGCAGAGGTTACCCATGGAGATGAGAACCTGGGTTATGGCCTATTGCGGAAGATAGAGACATAATTTGCCTCATAGAAACACATGAGCATGAAGGGTGCAAGCCACCTCTGTTTGAAGGATACTGGAAGATGGCAGTGTGGAACAAGGCAATAGGGAATGGTAAAGGGCATGGGGTATCATGGTTTTAGTAAGGGAGAAAGAAGATCGTCTCATTCAGTTAGAAAAAGAAGACTCAAATAAGTAATTCATTTGGTTAAAATATCAGAAAATGGAAACCACATCAGAATTGCAGCATGCTATTTTGCGCCGCATGTTTCAAAAATCTACAAAGGTAGAGGGCTTTACCACAAAGATCCATTTTTAGCCTTAAAAGTGGACATTGCATCATATCCACAACTAGGTGAAGTCCTTATAGTGGGTGATTTCAATGCTAGGACTGCAAGTGAGCAAGCTAGCATTCTATGTAGTAAAGATGATTGTGACCCTATTTGACTTACAGAAGAAAGTAATCATCAGTGGGAAAGAATTTCAAAGGACAAGGGCTGCAATTTCTTTGGTGAACAATTGTTTACTCTATGTGGGGCCTTTGGTTTATTCATTTGTAATGGCTTGACTAGATGGGAAAAGTCCAGTAATTTCACTTGCAATACTTACAATAGAGCAAGTGTGGTAGATTATGTAATTTTCTCGCATGGTTTACATAAGAAAATGGAGGAACTTTTGATTAGAGATCAACTGTGGGACTTGGAATCAGATCACAAGCCAATTTATTTATGTTTTTCTTCAATTGGAAAGAAACAATTAGAGTAAAAAATCTATAATGTCCAACAAAATCTCGCATAGGGTAGAATTATTTTGACCCTAAAAAATTGTAATACCTTGCAATTGACGCTAGAGAGGCTCTTAGAGAAGGATAAAATTACAATTCACAGTTTTCATAGTCATGAATTAACACATTTAATTCAATGCGCACTTGCAAAGTGCAAAAGAGCAAAAATTAAGAAGTCTAAAACAAATTTCTTTTCGGTTAATGCTTGGTTTGACGATGAATGCAAAAATGCAAGGAGAATGTGGAAAGAGTCAAACAATGATAACATAAATCTCAAAGCTTACAAGTAGTTATTAAGCAAGAGAAAGGTCGATTTCATGGTTTCAAGGAGGGAAGAACTAATCTTCCTTGGGAAAAATAATCCCAAATTATTTTGGAAGGAACTCCAATTGAAAAAGATTCAAATTGGAAATAATATTATAGCTTCTAAATGGTTTGACTATGCAAGACAACTCTATGAGCAGGTTCCCGAGGTTGACCCTCCCCCGTTGGTCAACACTAATATTGAAATCTTCACGGTACAAGAGGAAATCTAAGAAGAATATCTAATGTGGGGCTCAAAGATTCTTGCACCTCACATTACAAAATTCTTCAACAACATCATACAACAAAGGATCCCCATAGATTGGACAACTAGTCTGGCAATACCTATTTTCAAGAACGGTGACATCAATAATCCCTCCAATTATAGGGCCATCATGATAAACCCTTTGTTTGCAAAGCTATTTGGAATCATGCTAGAAAACAAAATTAGCAAGTGGACAAAAGAAAGAGATACGTGTGCTAAAGGGAAAACAGGTTTTAGACGTAAACATTCCACTGCTGATCATTGTATAACTTTAAGGCACATCATTGAAAAAGTTTGGGAGAAAAACGAAAAAGTCTTTTATTGCTTTGTTGATTTCAGAAAAGCGTTTGACTCGATTCCTAGGGATAATATTTGGCACAGAATGGAGGAACTTGGGGTTCCTAAACATTTGAGAGTAGTTGTGCATAGGCCATATGAAGAGGTGAAAGTCAAAATTAGAACTTCAGCAGGGATTTCTAAAAGTTTTAGAAGTGACACCGGGGTCAAGCAAGGTTGCCCACTATCTCCTACCCTTTTTGGTTTATATATCGACAAGTTAGAGGAATGATTAAATTCACAAGGGGGTGATGGTATCTATTTGGAAAAGTTTGTTATAAGGCTTCTTTTGTATGCAAATGACCTTATTCTAATTGCTAAATCGGCTCTTGGTTTGCAAGAGCACTTACTATCCCATGAACATTTTTGTAGAAATGTGGGGATGCAAGTCAATATCAACAAAACTAAAGTAGTGGTCTTCTTTAAGAAAAGAAAACATAGCCAGCATAAGTTCTACTATGAAGGAAGCATTCTAAAAGAAGTCGCGGATTACAAATACCTCGGAATTGACTTCAACAAGAAACTAAGCTGGAATGGTTGTAGAAAGAAAAGAACTTTGGGGGCTTGGAAAGTATTTTATGCTTTTCAAAATAGGTGTAGAGAGGTAGAGTTATGGGACTAGAAAACCACTCAAACTCTTTTTGGGCTTGTAGTGATTCCAATGATTCTCTATGGTTGTGAACTATGGACCAGCACTACATCTGACATGCAGTAGAGGCAAATTGAGAAAATTCAAAAGTGTTTGATTACAAACAAATTTAAGATTAAAAGTGGAGTTCCTAATGATATCCTGTTAAGTGAAATAAGGACTGCTCCTCTTGAAGCAATTTCTATGGTGTGAGTCATAAGGTATTTAAAAAAATTGAGCAAATGGAAGAGGGTAGATGGCCTATGGTTGTCTTTAATGATAGATTGTGCAATAGCAAAGGAACTTGGATGCAGCAAAATAACAAATGGTTTGGTAAATGGGTATTTTCTTGAACGCGTGTTCCATAAACAACAAAGAGATAAGAGATTTTGTTATGGAAAAGTTCCACAAGTGTACTTCGGATAAGGAAATAGAAAGAAAGAAAAATTACTATATTGAAGTGTTTAATCCCACTCATAGTCATCAACCAAAATTATACATAGAGGCCAATATCTCTTGGAGAGCCACAATTCTTATTGCTCAGTTAAGGACTAATTCTTGTCAAATTTGTTGTGAAATAGGGCGTTGGAAAAGGCCAAAGGAAGTGTGGGAGGAAAGAGTATGCATCATTTGTTCTTCCGGAAAAGTGGAAACATAAAAATATTTCATTTTAGAATCTGAGGCCTTCAAAGACAATAGGGAAAGTTATGCGGATATGCTGGGAGTGAGCTCTTGGGATAATCTATTTAGCGAGGGGTTTGTCGAGAAGTTTGGAGCATTTATTTTGAAGCTTCATAGAAAAAGTGATAAATACACCAAGCATATGAAGAAGCAATCTGTCCCATAGGCTATCTTTAGCCTCGTGGATGTTAAAATAATTTCTTTCTTTCTTTCTTCTATTGCTTTTATATTTTAATAGTGAAAAAGTTATATATATATCATTTTTATATTTTAATAGAAATAATTTAGATTAGTAATCCAAATAAATATATGACACTGAAACAAATTAATATTAAAATAATTTAAAGTTATATAAATTTTAATCTTAAGAATTTCACAATAGAATTTATTTAAGTATATTTAAAAACACAGTATCGCAATTCTGCTATGTGTATAATAAAGAGTATAAATTTGAATTCAAAGAGTGATAATATTAGCAATGTTCTTGATATACATTTATTGGTGTATATCAATCACATACACAACTATATTAGTAAATATGGTTGAAAAATGTCAACACACATAATGGTATAGATTTAATATTTATATTAATATCATAATGATAAATATATATAATAAAAAAGAATATTATAAAATAATTATTATATTAACAAATATTAAATAATAATATAAATTAATAGCAAATTAATAATAATTGAAATTAATAATAATAATAAACAACCTTAGAGATAGATAAAATATGGGGATGTGTATTATAAACTCTACAGATTAAAACCTAGGGATTATTAATAAATAATAATAAAAAAAATATTATTATTGTTATTACTAAATCCAAGATATTAATATTATAAACCTAGCACGACCACATTCATAAATTTGGTTGACCATGGTTTATTATCATATTGAGTCAAAGTATGTCATAAAGAGACATTGGACCATGGTTGATTTTCAATTGAGGAAATCTTTGTCACAATGTGACGTTGGACCATGCTTAATTTTCATATTGAGAATTTTTTTGTCACAATGTGATGTTGGACAATGGTCAACCAAGATTATAAACCCAAGGACTTATATTAAACCCGAAGATTAATATTATAAACCAATGAAATAATAAACCTAAGGGATTAATACTAAAAACCCAAGGGATTATAAACCCAAGAGAATAATATTAAACCCAAGGGATTAATATTATAAACCCAAGTTATGTAAACCCTAAGATAGATATTATAAACCCTAAAATAAACATGTTTGACCATGGTTTACTATCGTTGATTTTCATATTAAGAGAATTTTTATCACAATGCGACATTGGACCATGGTTGACTATAATTGGTCATTAATGATTTTCATATGGAAACAATCCTTGTCATAATGTGACATTGGACCATGGTTGATTTTCATATTGACAAATTTTTTGTCACAATGTGATGTTGGACCATGGTTGATTTTCATATTGAAAAAATCTTTGTCACAATGTGACATTGAACCATGGTCAACCAAGATTATAAACCCAATGATCTATATTAAACCCAAAGCTAAGTATTATAAACCCAAGGTATGTAAACCATAAGTTAAATATTATAAACCCTAAAATAAACATGGTTGACCATGGCTTACAATGGTTGATTTTCATATTGAGACAATCTTTGTCACAGTGTGACATTTGACCATGCTTGACCATAGTTGACCATGATTGAATTTCATATGGAGACAATCTTTGTCAAAATGTCACATTGGGTCGTGGCTAATTTTTATATTGAGAAATTCTTTGTAACAATGTGACGATGGATCATGGTTGACCATGATTATAAACCCAAAGGATTTATATTAAACCCAGGAATTAATTTTGTAAACCCTATGAATAATATCATACCCTAGGAATATGAACCTTTAGATTAATAAATCCAAGGGATTGATATTGTAAACCCAAGGGATTAACATTATAAACACAAGGTATAAACCCTTAAATAAACATGGTTGACCATGTTTCATTTTTGTATTGAAACAATGTTTGTTGGACCATGGTTGATATTCATATTGAGAAAATATTTTTTCATAATATCACGTTGGACCATGGTTGATTTTCATATTGAGAAAATATTTGCCACAACGTGACATCAGACCATGGTTGACCAAGATTATAAACCCAAGGATTTATATTAAACCCAAAGATTAATATTATAAACCCAAGGGAATAATATTAAATCTAAGGGATTAATATTATAAACCCATGGTATGTAAACCCTAAAATAAATATCATAAACTCTAAAATAAACATGCTTGATGATGGTTTACCATGGTTAATTTTCAAACTGAAACAATCTTTGTCACAATGCGGCGTTGGACCATGGTTGACCATTGTTGACCATGATTGATTTTTATATGGAGACAATCTTTCTCCCAATGTGATGTAGGACCATGGTTGTATTGAGAAAAGCTTTGTCACAATGTGACGCTAGACCATGGTCAACCAAGATTATAAACCCAACGATTTATATTAAAACCAAAGATTAATATTACAAATCCAAGGGATTAATAATAAAAACCCAAGGGATTATAAACCCAAATGATTAATATAATAAACCCAATGTATGTAAACCCTAAGATAAATATTATAAACCCTAAAATAAACATGGTTGACCATTGTTTACAATGGTTGATTTAATATTAAGACAATATTTGTCACAATGTGAATATGGTTATTGACGATCATTGACCATGATTTATTTTCATATTGAGATAATCATTGTGACAGTGCCACATTGGACCATGGTTGACAACGATTGACCATGGTTGATGATGTTCAACCATGGTTGATTTTCAAATTGAGACCATGGGTGACCATGGTTGACCATGATTGATTTTCATATTGAGACAAACTTTGTCACAGTGCAATATTTGTGTTGAAAATAGCAACAAGAAATGCTAAAAATAACATTCCTATAAATAGCATTTCGGGATACATTCCAATTTTAGTTAGTCCCTGAACTAAAATTGAGAATTAAAATTCGAATTTGATCTTAGCAGTTTGTTTGAAAAATAATTAATTAATTCATCTTGAGTTAATTAGTTGGAGAAAATCAAACATGAAGTCTATGTGAAGACATGTAATAGTTATCCCTTTGATTGAGGAAGATATCCCTTAATTAAGGAGATCAAGATGTGTTGTACCTTGAGTTGTAATTAGTTAGCTTAGCTAACTAATTTAAGTCCAGTTATATTAGTTCCAACAGTTTGTAGAATTGAATGTGAGTTTAGTTAGTTAATGCATGCATGCATGTAACTAGTGTACTTTAGATAACTGAATATTCTCTCATAAATAACTCATGCATGTCAGTTCAATCAAAGGCCCAGTTGAGATCAGAGGATTGGATAGTGTACTATCAGTTGCAGGAATATTCCATTGAGGATATCTCTTGCATGTAAAAGGAATTCATTCCTTGAGGATTGCACAATTATTTCTGAGTTTGGTGAGTTGTGTGAGAGGTTATTTCACACAAGTGGCAGCCAGAGGACCCAGGAGACGCTGCACAAGGAAATAGGAGGCTTGGAGGACTGAAGGAAGGCGTATGTTGTGTCTATTCAATCTATGAGCAACATTGAGGGATTGTACTGAGAGCTAGATAGCTTGTGAGCTAAAGCTTTGTGTAATCCGGAGATATTTCCACTTTTATGATAATACAGATAGCGAGGTTTTTAGTTGAGGCTTTCTCCAAAGTATTCTTCTGTGTTCATGTGTGATTGATTTCTCATTCTCTATTATATGTGTTCTATTTGATCTTGTTGAAAATCGATTAAGCTTTCACAAATTTGTTTGTAGAAGTAGATCAAATATTTTTCTTTAGTATATTGCATTATTAGGTGATCTACTGTGAGAAATTCAGCATGGTATTAGAGCAAAGGTGATCAAAGCGGAGAACAGTATACAAATAAGGGAGAAGTTCAAAGTTTGAAGTTCCTGATTATAGAAATTGAATTCTTATCACATCTCAAATTTCACTAATGGCATTCAACGGTTTGAGACTCAAGTATGCTGTGGATGGCAGCTCGAATTATATAGCGTGGAAGGATTGCATGGAAGCAGTATTAGAGGAAAATGGTTTGATGGACTTCATTTATCAAGAAGTCCCCAAGCTAGCAGCTACTAATGCCCAAGAATTGGTGGAATGGAAGAAATGTGTGGCTAGAGCGAGGAGGATTCTTCTGGAGGGAGTTCGAGACCACATTGTCTCGAGTCTCCATGGGAAGGAGACATCGTTTTCAATGTGGAAAACATTGAAGGATCTATATCAAAATAGAAATGATCAGAGGAAGCTGGTGCTGAAAGACAAGCTTTGGAAAATCAAGTGTGAAAAGGGCGACACGATCTCTACATATCTAAACAAGCTCACCACCTGTAGGGATGAGCTTGGAAGTGTAGGAATCACGATAGCCGATGATGACATGGTGAGTATTGCTCTCCTCAGTCTTCCTAAGAGCTGGCATAGCTACTAAGACTCAGTAAATGGAAGAGAGAAATTGCCAGATTGGGAATGACTGTGGTCGGATTTGATGCAGGGAGAGATAAGGAGAAGCACCAGGGATGGATCTTCATCAAAGCATGATGATGAAGAAAATCTAGCCTTAGCGGGTAAGGCGAGGAAAGGGAAGGGGAAGGCTTCCCATTCCAAATTGAGTTCTTCCCATGGAGGGAAGAAGATTGACAAATTGAAAGTGCGATTCTTTCATTTTCATGAGGTGGGCCATTATGCTACAAATTGTCCATAGAAGAAATCCAATAAGGGATCCTCGAAAAGATCAGATGGTGAGGCACTAGCCTCAAAGTTCGAATTGGATTTCACCCTCATTGCATGCATGGTTTCATTGATGGTGGATTGTGTTTGGTACTTGGATAGTGGAGCCTCATTCCACATGACCAACAACAAGGGTTTATTCAGTAGCTTGGAGGAGAAGAACCTCCAGATGCACATAGAGAAGGACGATGATGGAAAGTACTATGTTTTAGGTGAAGGTAAGGTTGTGTTTTAGAGGGAGCATGGAGCTCCTCTCACCCTGACTGATGTAAAGTATGTGTCTGGACAGAGGAAGAACTTGGTGTTTGTCACTATGTTGGAAGACAAAGGTTATGATGTAGTATTTAGTAAAGGAAAGGCATTCATGAGGCACATCCACATTGGACAGACCAAGAGGATTGGGATCCGAGTAAAGAATCTCTACAAGCTGGAGGTAGATGACTGTGCTACATTGAGTTCCAAAGTAGAGTTGGTGCAAAGCCAAGATATTGGCGAGCTATGGCATAGAAGATTGGGCCACTTGCACCATGGGGCCTTGAAGATCATGTAACAGATTTATACCGGACTTCCCAAGGGTAAACTGGAGCAAGTGGATACATGCAAAGTTTGTAGCTTGGGTAAGTATGAAAAATATTTCTTTCAGGATCGAAAGATTCAAGCTGGAGCAATTTTGGAGCAAGTTCATACAGATGTGTGTGGACCATTCTCGACAACCTCCACCACTAAACAAAGGTACTAAGTTATTTTCATTGATGATTTTTCTCGTATATGTTGGATCTACTTCATGCAAAAGAAGGATCAAACCTTCTCAGGGTTTTGTGAGTTCAAAGCCTTGGTTGAGAAAGAATATGGAAAGAAAATAAGGCCCTTGTGAAGCGAAAATGGTGGAGAGTATGTCTCTTAACAGTTTAAGGACTTTTATGCAGCAGAAGGAATTAAAGAAGAGTTGACAGCACCCCATAACCCACAACAAAATGGGGTGGCCGAAAGGAAGAATAGAACGATTGTGGGAGTAACTTGGGCGATGCTACATGACCAAGGCCTACCACTTAATTTGTGAGCTAAGGCATGCAATACAACAATATACTTGCAGAATAGAAGCCTGCATCGTATACTGGGAATGAAGACACCAGAGGAGGCTTTTTCTGGGAAGAGACCATATGTGAGTCACTTCAGGATCTTTGGCTCATCAGTATTTTTCCATGTGACCAAAGATGCCTCAAAGAAGCTAGAGCCAATAGCTGAGTTGGGGATACTTGTGGGGTACACTAATACACCCCACAACTATCGAGTGTTCTTGCCTACCAATCAGAGGATGGTGGTATGTAGAGATCTGAAGTTCGATGAGCAGAAGCCCATGCAAGTATCCCTTGGGAGGGAGCTCAGGTTGCATGCAGAGGATGAACTTTTGGTTCCTAAGGAGGAGGAGCCTCAGACTGATGGGAGCAGTCGCATGTAGAGGATCCAGGAGTGGAGACATCCACTCATGCAGACTCTTCCATAGATGGGCAGAAATGCTCAAGGGAAGTTGAAAGACTGTTGATGGATGTGAGAGAGAATGTGGGATAGCCATCTTCTCAACGCAGATAGAGGAGGTCACCCGAGCGGTACATTGGTTACATGACCCTAGTTGGGGAGTGTGTAGAGACTCAACCATCTTCCTTCGAGGAAGCAATGTAGTAGCCAGTCTAGGTTGATGCTATGGTGGAGGAGTATGACTCCATAGTTCAGAACAGTGTTTGGGATGTTGTTTCAAGACCAGAGAAAAAGTCAGTGGTAAGTTCTTGATGGCTTTACAAGGTAAAGCAAGTAGCTGATGGGAGTGTGGAGAAACATTAGGCAAGGTTCATTGCTCGTGGTTTCTCACCGGTCAAGGGGATCGACTACGATGAGACTTTTGCTCCTGTAGCAAGGTACTCATTTATCAATTCGATGTTGGTACTATCAACACAGATGGGTTGGAAGATCCATTAGATGGATGTGAAGACTACATTCCTCAATAGAAAGATTGAGGAAGAGGTATACATAGAGTAGCCAAAAGGTTTTGAGACCTTCGATCATGAGTCGCATGTGTGTCGACTCAAGAGAGCTTTGTACGGGTTGAAGCAAGCACCTCTTGCTTGGTACACCAAGATCAACAACTACTTCATCGGGTTGGGCTTCACAAAGAGTGAAGCAGATGCGAACCTTTACCACATCATGGTAGAAGGTAAGCCATTGATCATTGTTCTTTATGTTAATAATCTAATATTGACAGGTGATGATCAGTTGATCAAGTCTTGCAAGGATGACCTTGCAAGAGAGCTCGAGATGAAAGACATGGGTCTTATGCACTACTTTCTAGGCATGGAAGTGTGGTAGAAGGATGGCGAAGTGTTTGTGTCTCAAGGTAAGTATGACAATGAGATACTCAAGAGATTCCACATGGAGAAGTGCAAGCCCATGCAGACTCCTCTAGAATGTAACTAGAGGAGGAGGATGCTATTTCAGGTATTTATCGACAGCTTGTGGGTTCATTGGTGTATTTAGTGAACACATGACTAGATTTGTGCTTTGCAGTGAACCAGCTGAGTCAAGCTATGGTTTAGCCTACCAAGCTATTTTGGAAGGCAATGAAGCATGTACTGAGATACCTCAAAGGCACATCTCAGTATGGAGTATGGTATAGATGGACAGAGGGAGTGAAGCTTCAGGACTTCATAGGTGCAGCTTGGGCAGGGAGTCCATCAGATCAGAAGAGCACTTTAGGAGGAATTTTCAACCTTGGTTCAGCTACAGTTTCTTGGCACAACAGGAAACAAAGTTCAGTTGTACTTAGCTCAGTAGAGGCTGAATACATGGCTGCCAGTCAGGCAGCATGTGATTCCATTTGGATGTGGAAAATTCTAGTTGGATTGTTTGATCAAAGGATGGATCCAACTATGATCTATTGCGATAATCAGAGTTGTATCAAACTCTATGAGAATCTAGTATTTCATGACAAGTCCTAGCACATCGATATCTATATCATCATCTTCAAGACTATGTGGTGAACAAGATCATGTTGTTGCTGTATGTTTCGACCGAGGAGCAGGATGCAGATATTTTGACTAAGGCATTATCAAAATGTAAATTCGAGTTCCACAGAGACAGGATCAAGGTGACAAATAATCCCTTTCTTGTTGAGAGGGAGTGTTGAAAATAGCAACAAGAAATGCTAAAAATAGAAGTGCTAAAAATAACATTCTTATAAATAGCATTTCGAGATACATTCCAATTTTAATTAGTTCCTGAACTACAATTGAGAATTAAAATTTGAATTTGATATTAGCAGTTGTTTGAAAAATAATTAATTAATTCATCTTGAGTTAATTAGTTGGAGAAAATCAAACATGAAGTCTATGTGAATAAATGCAATAGTTATCCCTTTGATTGACGAAGTTATCCCTTAATTAAGGAGATCAGGATGAGTTGTACTTTGAGTTGTAATTAGTTAGCTCAGTTAACTGAGTTAAGTACAGTTAGATTAGTTCCAACAGTTTATGGAACTGATTGTGAGTTTAGTTAGTTAATGCATGCATGCATGTAACTAGTGTACTTCAGATAACTGAATATTCTCTCATAAATAAATCATGCATGTCAGTTCAGTCAGAGACCCAATTGAGATCAGAGGATGGGACAGTGTACTATCAGTTACAGGAATATTCCATTGAGGATATCTCTTGTGTGGAGAAGGAATTCATTCCTTGAGGATTGTGTAGTTATTTCTGAGTTTGGTGAGTTGTGTGAGAAGTGATTTCACACAGGTGGTAGCCAAAGGACCCAGGAGAAACTACGCAAGGAAATAGGAGGCTTGGAGGGCTGAAGGAAGGCATATGTTGTGTCTATTCAGTCTATGAGCAGCATTGAGGGATTGTACTAAGAGCTGGATAGCTTGTAAGCTAAAGATTTGTGTAATTCAGAGATATTTCCACTTGTATGATAATATAGATAGTGGGGTTTTTAGTTGAGTCTTTCCCTAGAGTATTCTTTCATGTTCATGTGTGATTGATTTCTCATTCTCTATTATATGTGTTCTATTTGATCTTGTTCAAAATCGATTAAGCTTCCACAAGTTTGTTTGTAGAAGTAGATCAAGTATTTTGATTTAGTATATTGCATTATCAGGTGATCTATAGTGAGAAATTCAGCGATTTGACCATTCTTGTCCATCATTTACCATGATTGAACATCATTGATCATGGTTAACCATGATCGGTTTTCATATTGAGACAATCTTTGTCACAATGCAACGTTGGACCATCGTTGAACATGGTCGACGATGGTTGACCATGATTGATTTTCATATTGAGACAATATTTGTTACCATGTGGTATTGGAATTTGGTTGAACACGATTGACCATGGTTGATTTTCATATTGACCATGATTGAAATGCAACATCAAATAAATTGCAATGTGATGTAACATTATGACAATGAGTATCAGACTAATTGTCATATTGCAATAATGTTTATCACAATGAGATGTTGGATTGATTTTTGTATAATGTTTGTCACAATGTTTATCAACCCAAGGGATTAATAATATAAACCCAATAGATTAATACTATAATTGGAATGGATTAAAATTATAAAGCCTAGGGAATTAAAACCCAGGGGATTAATATTATAACCCCTAGCGATTATAAACTCAAGGGACTAATATTATAAACCAAGGAATTAATAAACCCAATGGATCAATAAATCCTTATTTTGTAATGTTGAGAGGCAACATTGGATTGATTTTGTCACAATGATGTTAGATTAATTTTTGTACTATACATACGTTACAATACGAATCCCTTTTGTAGTGTCGCAATGTAACATTGAAAAATGGCAATGTAATGTACATTTCCAACAATGAATTTCAAGTTGCGACAATTCTTGTTTTTTTTTTTTGCTAAAGAAAGAGTAGATCTTCCTATTTCATTAAATCAAAAATAAAATTACAGCATATACAAAAAAAACCTGACCCCCTCATGGACTCAGAAAAACCAAGGGCGTTCTACCATAGAAATGACCCTTCCTTTCAAAACATACAATTAATCTCACAGACAATACCTTAGGTTGAACTTTATGATGCATTAACCTAATGTAATCCTCTGCTAACCCTCCAAGTCTTTGTCGTGAAAGGCCTGAAAAGACCAATGGTCCCACAAAACAGCGTGTTCAAATCCGACCATCATTTCATACTGCAAAAGCGAATGGCTCGGCGAAATATCGCACAGCCTATATGTCCAAACCATAACGCATGATGGAGGGTAGTATTCATTACCACTCCCTTGCCACGTGTTGGGAGCCTAATGGAATCGATCACAAAATTCCGAAACTGCTTATTGTTCCGAAGCCACATGATCATCTGGTAACCATTTTGAGCCTGGTTTACTGTACCGTGAGAGGATTGCAGGGGAATAGCCTCTGCCAGAAAATTCCAACTGCCCCTCTCAGGCAAGCACACCTCGGAGCTTGCACCAGAGGCTATCGCTGACTGAGAAATGAACCCTGTGTTGTCATTCGAAAGAAAAGGGGACTGGTCAACTTACACCAGGGTATTCTGTGACCGCTTTGTGCTTGCCCTTCTTCAAGGTACCAACCAGAGTACTGTGATTGAACCTTTTTAGAGATCATCATTTCGTGCCTTTCACTCTGGCCCAATATCTAAAAATGTATTTGTCCTCTGTCGCTTGTTCATCGCAAAGAGCTTTTAATCTACCCTGAGGTGTCTCCTGCCACTTCATCTCAATTCTGCATTCTGAATTAATTACTCCTTGGTTGGCCAGAGTATCTGCTACTTTATTGGCTTTTCATCGAACATGGTTGTAACTAATAGTACGTAGAATCAGGAGATGTTTTTGAATTCTTTGGTACACTTGTATTAGTCTCCAGTGTTTTGAGACCCTCTCCAGCACTGCTTCACAACTGATTCTCTTAATAGTGTTTATAGAGATCTCTGAGTCTACTTCTATAATGACATTTGAGCTATGATTTAGTTTCAGAAGCTCTAGAAATTGTTCTAAAGCCATTAATTCAGCCATATTGTTGTTGTCTTTACCTAAAATGTAGTGTAATATAAAGATTATGTTTCCTTCTTCATCTCTTAACACCCCTCCATAACCAACTATTCCAGGGTTGCATTTTGAAGCACCATCAATATTGCATTTCAGAAAACCTTTGGGTGGAGGATGCCATAACTCCTTTTCCGTTTCCAAATCTCTTTCTTTTCTGCGTATTCCATTGGGAATGATCTCTTACATTCTTAGTTGCTTGAGAGTTCTCATCTCATTTTCTGAGGGAGGGTTCTTGGGATAATTGTGAATAGTGGTGCTAATTGTCTCCTTAATCTGCTTCAAGATCAGATCCAACAGGCGAAGAGGAATAGTTTTTTCATCCTTGAAAATTCTTTTATTCTTTCTTTCCAAACATTCCAGATAATGAAGCTTGACATAAAGGCCCAAGCCAAATTAAGGATCTCATTCTCCGAAAATTTTCTTCTCCACTTGTTTAGGGTATTAATGATACTTCCTTTATCTCTGTCTGTCTGTTGAAAAATGGTGGCAAAAGAATCCCACAACCAGCTGGTATAGGTGCAACTGTTGAGAATATACACCATCATCTCCTCTTGAGCTTCACGTATCTGACATCTGGAAGGCTCAATAACACCTCTTTTCTGAATATTGTCCCAAGTTAAGATTTTCTTGTGATGAGCTAACCACATGAAAAGCTTGATCTTCATCCACCCTTGGTGGCTCCAAAGTTGTTGCTAGGATTTCGCCAAAACACATGAATCTAGGTTCAAGATAATTCTTTTTGCTTCCTTAAGATTAAAGGTGCCTTCTTTATTGAGGCCCCATCTTAACTGATCCTGCCCCTCTATTACCAAGATTTTCCTTTGTTTTAACATGCTCATGATTTCCTCTACTTTTATTTTTATGGAGCTATCATCTCTACAGTCTATGCTTCTCCAATTTCTCCACTTTCTGGAGTTATAAGGAAGATTCCAGAAATCTTTAACTTTGATTAATCCTTGGGATTCTGTTTCCTACTTGAGGTTCATAAAGTCCTCTCTTAATAATGTTAGTTCTTGTTTCCATTTGTCTTCCTAGAAGAGAGCTAGATCTCCTGCTTTGATTTCCCAGAAACTGTAGTTTTGTACTAGGCTTATGTTTTCCCAGGCTTTATTCCATATGTAAGAGCCCTTTATGTTTCTAGACATTCTTATAAGATCATTTGCCCGCCACGAGTTTGCATATCTTTTTTTCTAGGTCTTAGCTCATTGAGCTTCTGGTTCTTTAACCCATCTCCACCAGAGCTTGGCTCCTAAAGCTTTACTCAAAATCTCCTAATCATCTAAGCCTAGACCCCCATGACTCTTGGGTTTACTGATTTTATCCCAAGAAACAAAGGCCCATTTCTTCCTTGTTTCCTCCTTGCCCCAAAGGAAGTCTCTCTGGATATTCCTGAATTGCTGTAAGACACCTTTGGGATCTGGGAGGGCTGATAAAAGGAAAACAGGGATTGATTGAAGAACGACCTTTGTCAAAATCAACCTACCAGCTAGGTTCAATGATCTGATAGTCCATTTTTTAACTTTATCTTGCATCGTGTTGAGCATCGGTTCCCAAATACTTTTGTGCAAAGGTCTGGCTGTAAGGGGAATTCCCAAATACTTTGAAGGGAGGGAATCCCTTTGAAAGCCCAGAATTCTAGAGATATTTCTCTGAATTGCAATGTTAGTATTTAAGAAAAAAAAATGATTTGGTGAGATTAATTTCCATACCTGTAGTCAAGGCAAAGTCATTTAGAATTTGCTTGTACGCTGAAGCTTCTTTGACTGTGGGAATTCCTTGCAGCATGGTATCATCTACAAATTATTGGTGAGTCATAGTCTGATCGTTCTTTGTTTATTGAAGGCCCTTAATCTTTCCCAAGGTTTTGGCCTATTTAATGGATCTGCCCAGTCCTTCCATCATGAGGATAAAGAGAAAGGGAGAAAGTGGGTCACCCTGTCTGAGGCCTCTAGAAGTATCAGAGGGTGAGCCATTCACCAAAATAGAAAAGATGGAAGAAGTTACCAGAGCCATAATCCATCTGACCCAATTGTGATCGAACCCAAAAGTAGTAAGGACCTTTTTGATATAGATCCAATTCACCTTGTCATACACCTTGGCAATATCTAATTGCATGATCATACTAGCCTACCTCTTGTTGGTTAGCGTGTGAACTACCTCGAGGGCTTGAATAATGTTATTTAGGATTGGTCTGCCTTCCACATAACCAGATTGCTCCCCTAAAATTAAAGAAGGGAGTAGAGGTTTGAGTCTGCTAGCCAAAACCTTGGATATAATCATGTATATAACATTGCATAAAGCAATGGGTCTGTACTTATCAGGAGACAGGGTTAAATTCTGTTTGGGGATCATGGAGATGAAGGAGGTCTTTAAAGGCTTTTAGAATTGTCCTGTTTCTTCCGGAGTCCTCCACAACATTCAGAATGTCATGTTTGATAATGATCCTGTAGCCTTAAAAAAGTATATATTGAAACCATCTGGTCCTAGAGCTTTGCCATTCTGCATGTCTTTAATAACCTCACTGACTTCTTCTTCAGTTACTGGTTTATTCAGGGTAAAATTGTCCTCTCTTGACACCAGCTTAGGGATATTTTTTGTAATTTCCTTGATGCATTGCTCTCTGTCTGGATTGTTTTCCTTAGTGATGCCCTTGAAATGTTGTACAAACTGATATTCTTATGAGAGGTTTGAAGCTCCCCATTCTCATTCAATATCGAAGAGATTCTATTGTGAGCTCTATTGGCCATGGTGGAACTATGGAAAAATTTAGTATTACATTCACCTACTTTGAGCCATTGAATTGGAGACTGTTGTCTCCAAAAGATTCTTCTTGTTTGCATAATTTCTCCCTTTCTTGATGGTGTTTATCAGCTTTCTCACTTTTGACTTTATCAAAACCATCTGTGATCAGTGCTTGATTGAGTTCATGTAGTTTGGTTTCCACTGATTTTTTGTCCACAAAAATGTTACCAAAATCCTTCTTGTTCCATTCTTTGATTCTGAGTTTCAAGTGCTTAAGTCTTTTATGTAGGAGGAACATTGTAGTGCCTTGGATCTGCAAATCTTCGGCCCACCATTTTTCAATGTTGCTGATGAAATCTAGGTGCGAGAGCTATATATTCTCAAACATGAAGTGTCTATTCCTGGGAGAGTCAATCCCCTTGATTTCTAATTGAATCGGCGAGTGATCAGAGCCTCCAAAGGGGAGAACTGTAGCTATTATTTCTCTATTTGCGAGCATAATCTCCTCTGAGATAAAAAATCTGTCTAACTTGGAGGCAACCTGAGCCTCACCTCCTCTTTTTTTGTTCCAAGTAAAACGGCCATTCTGCGTTTCTGAGTCAACCAGTTTCATATCTTCTATAAAGGTTTGGAATGCTTCGGAGTCTTTACTTAGCACTCTGATGCCTCCTTTTTTTTTCTGAAAGAGATTTAATCATGTTGAAATCTCCTCTGATGACCCAAGGTATTCCTTCATGTCTGCTTCTAAGATCTACCAGGGAGTTTAGGAATTTGCGTTTCTCATCTATTCTTTGAGGACCATAAACATTTGTGACCAGGAAGGTATCCACAATCTCCACTGGTTGAATAATTACTGATAAATAATTTCTTGATGCCTTCGCATCTATTATGCTAACTTTTTGGGAGTTCCATAGAGTGAGGATGCCTCCCACTGTGTTCTCTGCTTTAACTTCGAGAAACTCAAATCTATTAAGCCATTTTCTATGGATTTGTTTTAATTTCTGAATGGAACATTTTGTTTCTTGAATGAAGATTATGTTCGGTGTTGCTAGTTTCATTCTGTTACTTAGCATTCTTTGTTTTGTTTTACTACCTAGACCTCTGATATTCCAAGATATGAAATTCATAATTAAATATTTGTAAAGGAGTAACTGGTTACATCTTTCATCTTACCAAAATCTATCATTAGCTTTCCACACTCCATCAAGAGCTAATTTTGCTTTTTCCTGCCCCTCTTCTTTCCTGGATTTCTAGTTGCTAATCCTGGAGTTGATTTCATAGTCTTCACACCTCTATGCTCCTGCTTGTGAATATTTCTACCTTTATTCAACCCTCTTTCCTGAGTTTTCCATAAAAACAACTATTGTATTCTATTGCATTCTTCTTTAGGTAGTGAATCTATTCCTCCCTTGGTTCCCTGCATCAAGAATCCTTCCAGATATAGGTTTTCCTTATCTAGAATTTCCTATAGTTCATGATCTTCCAGATATATTTCACTTTGGGTCATTTCCTAGTCCATCTCCATTTTTGTTTCACTCATCAACATCTCTTTTCGATAACCATTATCTTGAGATTGTTTGTTGTTTTCTTCTTTCTCTTTTTCATTAGGGCATTCCTCCTAAGATTGATTTTCCCTCGTGTTCTCTTCATTCTCTTCCAGCCCTTGGAACTTGTTATTACTGACCTTTTTCCGCTCGTTATGTTGTTGCTTTAGTCCCTTTTTTCCTCCTTTTCCTCTACTTGCCACTTTCTGAAATCTTTTTGTGTCCTTCATTGCATTGAGTTTCCCTTTGTTGTCTGCTTTACTGAGAGGGCAGTCTCTAAATAGATGTCCATGCTCATGGCATCTACGACATCTGAATGGGGTATGCTCCTAGTCCACTGTCTGCACCCATTCCTCATCAAAAACTTCCAAAACAACTTCATTCAGAAGAGCTCCTAATAGATCCATTTCCACACATATCCTTGCAAATGAGGTATATTTCCCTCTTCTTGTGGCTTTAGAAACTTTGACAAAACACCCTATTTTATTGCCAATGGCAGCTAGAGATTCAATTTGCCAATAATCAAGAGGTAAAGAATAGAGCCTTACCCAAATTGGAACCAAAGTGAAAGTCTCCCACTCTGGGACAAAGTTCATCATCTAAGACCTCATATAGAGACCAACTGTAGCATAAAAGTAGGGTCCTCCTTCGAATATTTTGTCTTTATCTTCAATGTTTGAGAACACCACTGTGAAGAATCCCTTTGACCCAAGATGTAGGTCAATGTTTCCTTTGGGTTTCCAGTGAAACTTGATCCATGTCTGGAAAGCCTTTTCAGTGGGCCATAGTCCCATGAATTTATATATTATGGCATAGGTCCCCATGTGTTCCCTGTGCACCTGCAGAGCATGATCATTTTATATTACTCTAGGAGTGATTTCTGCTTTTGGTTTGCAAGGTCCCTTTTGTTTTTTGTCTCTTGAACCCTTTTTTGTCTTCTTCCTCCTCCTTGTCCTTTGTGCTACTATTTTCCTTGGTCTTGGTCCCATCTGTCTCCTTTTCATTATCCCTATTCCTTTTATTTGAAAAACCTTTGTTGTTCACCACTGGTGTTTTACCTTTGCTGGTTACAACATCCTTGTAGGAGGAAGTCGAGCTCCCTCTTCTGCCGCCCTCCATTGGAAACGATCTCTACAACTTTTTGTAACCCTATCTCCTCGCTCCTGCCATTCTATCACCTTATTCAAAGCACCTTGCGACAATTCTTGTCATAATGAAATGCTCAATAGATTTCTTCACCTTTCAAATGTCACAACATTAAACCCTATTGTTATTTTAAACCTGATGGACTAATATTATAAACCCTATGGATTAAAAACCAAAGGGATTGATATTATAAACCCTGGGTATTATAAACCCAATGGGCTAATATTATAAACCCAATGAATTAATAAACCTAAGGGAATAATGTTGAAATGTGGCAACAAGAATATTTCAATTTTAATCTGTCCTTGAATTAAAATTGAGAATTAAAATTCGAATTTAGTCTCATCAGTTGTTTCAAAAATAATTAATTAATTCATCTTGAGTTAATTATTTGAATAAATTCAAACATGAAGTCTTTGTGAAGTCATGCAACAGTTATCCCTTTGGTTGAGGAAGTTATCCCTTAATTAAGGAGATAAGGATGAGTTGTATTTGAGTTGTAATTAGTTAGCTCAGTTAATTGAGTTAAGTCCAGTTAAATTAGTTTCAAACAGTTTGAGGAACTTATTGTGAGTTTAGTTAGTTAATGCATGCATGCATGAAACTAGTGTACTCCAAATAACTGAATATTATCTCATAAATAACTCATGCATGTCAATTCAGACAAAGACCCAATTGAGATTAAAGGCAGGGACAGTGTACTGTCAGTTGCAAGAATTTCCCTATAAGAAAATCTCTTGCATGTAGAAGGAATTCATTCCTTGAGATTTTCGTAGTTTTATAGTGTGTTGGAGCAGTGTGTGAGATCAGTGTCAGACAAGGTTATAGCTGGAGCACTTAGGGAAAACTTGGCAAGGAAATAGGAGGCCGGGAGGATAGAGGAGAAGGCATATGATTTGTCTATTCTGCCTATGATCAGTAGTGAGGGATTGTACTGAGAGTTGGATAGTTGTGAGAGCTCAAGCTTTGTGTAATCCTAAGATATTTCCACTTGTATGATAATAAAAATAGCAGGGTTTTTAGCTAAGGCTTTCCCCATAGTATTCTTCTATGTTTCATGTGTATTGATTCTTCTTCTATATGTGTTCTGTTTGATCTTGCTAAAATTGATTAAGCTTCCACAAGTTTGATTGTAGAGGTAGATTAAGTATTTTTATTTAGTAAATTGCATAATTAGATTAATCTATAGTGATAATTTCTACATGGTATCGAAGCAAAGGTGATCAGAGTTGTGAACAACATACTGAGAAGGGAAAATTTGAAGTTTGAAGTTCTTGATTGCAGGTACAAAATTGAATTCTTATCACACCTAAGTTCACCAATGGTGTTCAATGGCTTGAGACTCGAGTATCCACTGGATGGAAACTCAAATTACACAGCGTGGAATAATCGCATGGAAGCAATATTAGAAGACGATGGTTTGAAGGATTTCATTAATCAAGAATTCCCCAAGCCAGCTATAGCTAATGCATAAGAATTAGTGGAATGGAATAAGTGTGTGGCGAAGCAAGGAGGATTCTTTTGGAGGGATTTCAAGACCATATTGTCTCGAGTCTCCATGGGAAGGAGACTCCGTTTTCAATGTGGAAGACATTGAAGGACCTACATCAGAATAGTAGAAACTAGAAGAAACTGGCGCTCAAGGACAAGCTTCGGAAAATCAAGTGTGAAAAGGGAGACATTATTTCTACATATCTGAACAAGCTCACCACTAGCAGAGATGAGCTTGGTAGTGTAGGAGTAAAGACAGCCAATGATGATATGGTGAGCCTTGCTCTCCTCGGTCTTCCAAAGAGTTGGAATAGCTACCAGGACTTAGTGAATGGAAGAGAGAAACTGCCAAATTGGGAACAACTGTGGTCGGATCTGATGTAGGAGGAGATTAGGAGGAGTACTAGAGATGGTTCTTCATCTAAGCACGATGATGAAGAAAATCTAGCCTTAGCAAGTAAGGGAAGGAAAGGGAAAGGGAAGACTTCCCATTCCAAATCGAGTTCTTCTCATGGTGGGAAGAAGATTAACAAATCTAAAGTGAGATGCTTTAATTGTCATGAGGCGGGCCATTATGCTACTAATTTTCCATTGAAGAAATCCAAGAAGGAATCCTCAAAAGGATCAAAAGGTGAGGCACTAGCCTCTTAGTTCAAATTGGATTTTACCCTCATCGCATGCATGGTATAATCAATGGTGCGTTGTGTTTGGTACCTGGATAGTGGAGCCTCATTCCACATGACCAGCGATAAGAGTTTATTCAGTACCTTGGAGGAGAAAGACCTCAAGATGTGCATAGAGATGGGCAATGATGGAAAGTACTGTGTTTCAAGTGAAGGAAATGGTTTTTTTTCAGAGGGAGCATGGAGCTCCTCTCACCCTGACTAATGTAAAGTATGTGCCTGGACTGAAGAAGAACTTGGTATCTGTCGCAATGTTGGAAGACAAAGGCTATGATGTACTCTTCAGTGAAGGAAAGGTGTTCCTGAGATGCATAGCCATGGGTTAGACCAAGAGGATTGGGATTCGAGTGAAGAATATCTACAAGCTAGAGGTAGATGACTGTGATGCATTGAGCTCGAAAGAATAATTGGTTCAAAGCCAAGACATTGGTGAGTTATGGTATAGGCGGTTCGACCACTTGCATCATGGGGCCTTGAAGATAATGCAACAGATTTCTACTAGACTTACCAAAGGTAAACTTGAGCAAGTGGACACATGCAAAGGTTGTACCTTGGGAAAGTATGCCAAGTCTTCCTTTCATGATCGAGACAGTCGATATGAAGCAATCTTAGAGTGAGTTCATACAGATGTGTGTGGACCATTCTCGATAGCCTCCATCACGAAACAAATGTATCATGTGATTTTCATTGATGATTTTCTCGTAAATGTTGGATCTATTTCATGCAGAAGAAGGATCAAACCTTCTCAAAGTTTTGTGAGTTCAAAGTTTTGGTTGAGAAAGAATCAGGGAAGAAGATCAAGGCCTTGAGAAGCGACAATGGTGGAGATTATGTCTCTCAAGATCTTAAGGACTTCTGTGCAGCAGAAGGAATTAAACGGGAGTTGACGATACCTCATAACCCATAGCAGAATGGGGTGGCTGAGAGGAAGAACAGAATGATTGTGGGGGTAGTGCGGTGATGCTGCATGACCAAGGCCTACCACTTCATTGTGGCCTGAGGCATGCAACACAATAGTCTATTTGTAGAATAGAAGCCCACATCGCATACTTGGGATGAAGACACTAGAGGAAGCTTTCTCCGAGAATAGACCAGATGTGGGTCACTTTAGGATCTTTGGCTCATCAGTCTATTTCCATGTGGCCAAGGATTACCAGAAGAAACTTGAGCCAACAGCTGAGTTGGGAATACTTGTGGGGTACACTAATACACCTCACAACTATCGAGTGTACTTTCCAACCAGTCAAAGGAAAGTGGTTCATAGAGATCTTAAGTTTGATGAGTAGAAGGCCATGCAAGTTTCCCTTGAGAGGAAGCTCCAACTACAGGCTATGGAGTAACTTTTGGTTCCTAAGGAGGAGGAGCCTCAGACTGATGTGAAGCAGCCGCATGTAGAGGTTCCATGAGTGGATACATCCACTCAAGTAGAGTCTTCCAAGGATGGGTGGAAGCATAGGAGAGAAGCTAATAGATTGTTGCCAGATGTGAGAGAGAATGTGGGAGAACCATCTTCTCAGCGCAGACAAAGGAGTTCACCTGATAGGTACACTAGGTACATAGCCCTTGTTGGGGAATGTGTTGAGATTGAGCCATCTTCCTTTGAGGAAGTAGTGCAGAACCCGATTTGGGTTGATTCTATGGTGGAGGACTATGACTCCATAGTTCAGAACAGTGATTGGGATGTGGTTCCAAGACTGGAGAACAAGTCAGTTGTGAATTCCCATTGGCTTTACAAGGTACAACAAGCCGTTGATGGTAGTGTAGAGAAACACAAGGAGAGATTTGTTGCCCGTGTTTTCTCACAGGTCAAGGGGATTGACTATGATGAGAATCTTACTCCTGTAGCAAGGTACTCATCTATTAGATTGAAATTGGCACTATCCACACAGATGGGTTGGAAGATCCATCAGATGGATGTGAAGACTGCATTCCTCAATGGCAAGATTGAGGAAGAGGTGTACATAGAGCAACCAGAAGGTTTTGAGACCTTCGATCATGATTTGCATGTGTGCCGACTCAAGAGAGCTTTATATGGGCTGAAGCAATCACCTCGTGCTTGGTACACCAGGATCGACAACAACTTCACCGGGTTGGGCTTCACAAAGAGTGAAGCGGATGCGAACCTGTACCACATCATGGTAGAAGGTAAGTAGTTGATCATTGTTCTTTACATTGATGATCTCATATTGATAGGTGATCATCAATTGATCATGTCTTGCAAGGAGGACCTTGTAAGAGAATTTGAGATGAAATACATGGGTCTCATGCACTACTTCCTTGGCCTAGAAGTGTGGTAGAAAGATGGACAGTTTTTTGTGTCTCAAGGAAAGTATGCCAATGAGATACTTAGGAGATTCCACATGGAGAAGTGCAAGCCCATGTAGATTCCTCTAGCAGGTAACTAGAGGAAGGAGGATGCTACTTCAAGAGAAGTAGTAAAGCTACTGTGTATGGGCAACTTATGGATTCATTGATGTACTTAGTGAACACACAACCAGATTTGTGCTATGTGGTGAACCAGTTGAGTCAAGCCATGTTTTATCCTACCAAGATGTTTTGGAAGGCAGCTAAGCATGTTTTGATTATGGTACAGACGGATAAACAGACAAAGGGAGTGAAGCTACAAGGCTTCACAGATGTAGATTAGGCAGCGAGTCCATCAGATCGGAAGAGAACATCAGGAGGAATTTTCAACCTTGGGTCAGTTGTAGTTTCTTGGTACAATAGGAAACAGAGGTCGGCTGCACTCAACTCAACAGAGGCTGAATGCATGGCTGCAAGTTAGGCAACATGTGAGGCCATTTGGATGCGGAAAATTATAGTTGGTTTGTTTGATCAAAGGATGGATCCAACTATGATCTATTGTGATAATTAGAGTTGTATCAAACTATCTGAGAATCCAATATTTCATGATAGGTCCAAGAACATCGACATTCAATATCATCATCTCAGAGACTGTGGCAAGGAGGATCATGTTGTTGCAGTATATTTTGACCAAGGAGCAAGATGCTCACATTTTGACTAAGGCATTGTCAAAGTGTAAATTCGAGTTCCATAGAGATAGGATCGAGGTGGCAGATAATCCCTTTCTTGTTGAGATGGAGTGTTGAAATGAGGCAACAAGAATATTCCAATTTTAATTTGTCCTTGAATTAAAATTGAGAATTAAAATTTGAATCTAGTCTCACTAGCTATTTGAGAAATAATTAATTAATTCATCTTGAGTTAATTGGTTGAAGAAATTCAAACATGATGTCTTTGTGAAGTCATGTAACAGTTGTCCCTTTGATTGAGGAAGTTATCCCTTAATTAAGGATATAAGGATGAGTTGTATTTGAGTTGTAATTAATTAGCTCAATTAACTAAGTTAGGTCCAGTTAAATTAGTTATAAATAGTTTGAGGAACTAATTGTGAGTTCAGTCAGTTAATGCATGCATGCATGAAACTAGTGTACTCTAGATAACTGAATATTATCTTATAAATAACTCATGCATGTCAGTTTAGACAAAGACCCAGTTGAGACTAAAGGCAGTGATAGTGTACTATCAGTTTCAAGAATTTTCATATAAGAATATCTCTTGCATGTAGAAGGAATTCATTCCTTGAGATTTGCACAATTTTACAGTGTGTTGGAGTAGTGTGTGAGATCAGTGTCACACAAGGTTACAACTGGAGCACCCAGGGAAAACTTGGCAAGGAAATAGGGGGCTTGGAGGACTGAGGAGAAGGCATATGAGTTGTCTATTCTGTCTATTAGCAGTAGTGAGGGATTGTATTGAGAGCTAGATAGCTATGAGAGCTAAAGCTTTGTGTAATCCTGAGACATTTCCACTTGTATGATAATACAGATAATGGGGTTTTTGGCTGAGGCTTTCCCCATAGTATTCTTCTGTGTTTCATGTGTATTGATTCTTCTTCTCTATTATATGTGTTTTGTTTGATCTTGCTCAACTTGATTAAGCTTTCACAACTTTGATTGTAGAAGTAGACTAAGTATTTTTCTTTAATACATTGCATAATTAGATTAATCTACAGTAATAATTTCTACATGGTAAAAGAGCAAAGGTGATCAGAGCTCTGAACAACATACTAAGAAGGGAAAAATTCCAAGTTTGAAGTTCTTGATTGCGGGTACAAAATCGAATTCTTATCACACCTCAAAGTTCACCAATGGCATTCAATGGCTTGAGACTTGAGTATGCATTGGATGGAAACTCGAATTACATAGCATGGAAGGATCACATGGAAGCGGTATTAGAAGACAATGGTTTAAAGGATTTCATTGATCAAGAAATCCCCAAGCCAGCTGCAGCTAATGCACAGGAATTGGCAAAATGGAAGAAGTGTGTGGTGAAGGCAAGGAGGATTCTTCTGGAGGGAGTTCGAGACCATATTGTCTTGAGTCTCCATGTGAAGGAGACTCTGTTTTCAATGTGGAAGACATTGAAGGACCTATATTAGAACAATAGCGACCAGAGGAAACTAGTGCTCAAGGACAAGCTTCAGAAAATCAACTGTGAAAAGGGTGACACTATTTCTACATATCTAAACAAGCTCACCACCTATAGAGATGAGCTTGGTAGTGTAGGAGTAATGACAGCCGATGATGATATGTTGAGCCTTGCTCTCCTCGATCTTCCAAAGAGTTGGAATATCTACCGGGACTTAGTGAATGGAAGAGAGAAATTGCCGGATTGGGAACAACAGTAGTCAGATCTGATACAGGAGGAGATCAAGAGGAGCACTAGAGATGGTTCTTGATATGGATTTAAATAGGAACATAACAAATTATAGAGATAACCATAAAAACAGAGATGCAGTGGAAATAATACTTCATTTCATTAATGTAAAATATTGAAATATACTTACAAACAACAATGGAAATAAACCAGCTAGGGCGATGGTAGCTTATCTCTGAGAAGAGATGTGGCAGTTACATGCCTCTGAACTTTGTTACAATGAGGCTCGAAGGCCTATTTATTGTTTAGAAACAATGGAAAACCCTAAACATCTAAAAACCTAACCCTAGAAGATGAAATGCCAAACTATGGGTCCCATTTGGGTAAATTGGTACATCAACTTCTTGGGGTCGTAACTTTGGCATATGATCTTCATTTGACGTGCACAATATCGCATTAGAAAGATCTATCTGAGAACTACAACTTTGGGAATAGCACCATTTTTCCATGAACCCATGTTGCTCCCAATTTTCCCAAAAACGTTGTTTAGGGCCTCAAAATGGCTCCAGAAGTATAGGACCTGAAAAACTACTAAAAATAGTAAGCTATGCTACAATTAAGGAAACTAAAAAGCTTAAAGAAACAATGGTGGGGGTCCAAGTGGACTTGGCAGGTGGCCACTAATATCCACCTGGATCATTCCTCCCCCCTTAGGAAGCAATGGTCCCTATTGCATTGAGTTCCCCCATGAGATCAAGAAACTTCTACTAAACTTGGTCCTTGGTGAGTAACTTGCCTTGGTGAAGGAGTTGGCCTGCTTTGACAAATTGATATAATTGGATATTCTACTGGAAAGTGTGCTTTATCTATGTGTCCATGATCTAATCAGTTGCAGCTTGTTCCATGCAATTTGGATTTAACTCTATGGGTGTGAGCTATTCTGCAATGTTGGATGTGTCTAGTAATGGTGGAAAGTATGGTCGAAGGCAGTCCACATTGAACACTGTGTGTAGGCCAAGGAATGGGGGAATGTTGATCTCAATTGCATTGTCTCCCACAACCTTGGTAATGGTGTAAGGACCATATCAGAGTGGTCTGAGTTTCCAATAAGCTCCACTAAGGCGTTCCTTTTGCAAATACAACCAATTCTTGTCACCCACCTAAAACTTATGTGGCACCTCATGTTTCTCATGTCACTGCTTGTACTTGGCATATGATTTCTCTAGAATATCATGGACCTACTGGAGAATATGTTGGATGAGCTCAATGAAGTTGTTTTCTTATCAGTTTTGGACTGGAAATGAGTTGAATCTATGTGAGTAGCTACAAATTTCATGGCCACATCAATGGGACATAGTGGCTAGAAGCCCAATCCCACCTAAAAAGGGTTGTGGCCAATTGAGTTGTGGAGAGCCCAATTGTAGCTATGCTGAAAATATGGGAGGCTCTTGTCCCATGTGCGTGGATGCTTTGAGTTGTACATGCGCAAAATGTGTATGATCATCCTGTTGACAACCTTTGTTTCGCCATCAGTTTGAGGATGGAAGATTATGGACTTAGTGAGTTTAGTGTCCAGCATTGACTAGAGACTGGAAAAAAATGTACTGAGGAACTTTCTATCCCGATCTGAGATCATAAACTGTGGATCCCAAAGTGTATGCACACTCATTCAAAGAAGAGTTTAGCAATGGCTTTTGTTGTGATATTCTCCTTGCAAGCCGCCATAATGTCCATCTTCAAGAACCTGCCGACGACCACAAAAACATAGTCATTTCCATGCTTAGTGGAAGGAAGGCCTAACATGTAATCCATGGAGATGGATTCCCAAGGTTGACTAGAGGTAGGCAGTGGTGTATAGAGGCCTTGCTTCTTGATGGTTAGTTTGGAAATGGCGTAGGTAGTGCATGATCTGATGCACTTCCCGACATCTTGTTGAAGGCTCGGCCAATAGAAATACTTCTGTAGTACTGCCACTATTTTCTCAACCCCAAAATGCCCAATAGCTCAACTGTAGTGTGCTTCCCAAATCATCTTGGAACACTCGCTTGAAGGAACACACAAGTGACCCATGTGGCATAACAGGGCATCCTGGAGGTGAAAATCTGGAACATGCTAACCCTCTAAGAGTGTCTGGTATGTGTGGCCAGATTCTGGGTTGCTTTTGTAGAGAAGTGTCCAATCAGAAGTCTCGTGCTCACAAGATTTGAGCACGGTGGTTAACGCCATGATTGGTGGTTGACTAAGGCAATCTGCAACAATATTGGTGTTTCCCTTCTTATACTTGATATTCAAATGGAACTGTTGCAAGTATGTGGACCACTTTTGATGGCGACCATTTTGCAATTTCCCTTGGGCCTGTATGAACTGCAAGGGTTGGTGGTCTGTGTGGATAACTGATTCCTTCCCCAAAATGTAATGCTTCCATTGTCGACAGGCCTGCACAATGGAATATATCTCTTTGTCATAAGTGGGATACTTTCAAACTGTGTCTGAAAGTGTCTCACTGTGATATGCCACTGGATGCTCATGTTGAGTAAGGACTGCCCCAATAGCATAGTCAGAGGCATCTGTCTCGACCTCAAATGGTTGTTGAAAGTTTGGTAATGCAAGCACTGGTGCCCGTAGAGGCGATATTTCAACCTGGTGCCTGTAGAGGCGATATTTCAACTCTGTGAATGCCTTTTGTTGAGATTCAGTCCATAATAATATTTCTTTCGCTCCTCCCTTGGTGACTTGACTCAAGGGTCAAGTGATATGAGAAAATCCCAACACGAACCTACAGTAGAAGTTGGCAAGACTTAGAAAGCTGCGGAGCTTTGTCAGAGTGGTTGGAGATGGTCAATCCCAAATGACTTGGATCTTGGATGGATCCCATGAACCCCCTGTTTATAAATAATGTATCCCAGATAATGAACCCTGGTCATGCCAAAAGTGCATTTCTCCAAATTGGCACATAACTTGTGTTGTCGCAGTGTTTGGAGAACCTGCCGAATGTGGTGGAGGTGCTCTTCCCAATTCTGGCTGAAGATCAGGATTTCATCCAAGTATACCACTACAAATTAGTTGGTGAATGGCATCAATATGTCATCCATTAGCCTCATGAAGGTTGCAGGAGCATTCATCAATCCGAAAGGCATAACCAACCATTCGAAAAGGCCCTCCTTGGCTTTGAAGGTAGTCTTCCACACATCAGAGGGTTCAATTGGTACTTGGTGATATCCTGATTTCAAATTGATCTTGCTGAAATACTTTCCCCCCTTTAGTTGGTCCAGAAGGTCATCATTCCGTGGGATCAGGTACCTATTATGGACAGTGATCTTGTTCAGCGCCCGATAGCCAATACAGAGTCTCAAAGTCCCATCGTTCTTCTGTACCAACACGATCGTGCTCCCACAGGGTGATGAACTTGGATAGATGTGGCCTTTTTGCAACAGCTCCTAAATCTGCCTCTTGATTTCATCATTCCTCAGAATGGAGTGTTGATAGATTGGTCCATTGGGTAGTGGCACACCTAGGGTTAGATTGATGTAATGCTTGATCTGACAGTGCAAAGGAACCCCTGTGGGGCAAGTGAAGATGTCCTTGTACTCCTCCATGACCTTTTCCATCTGTAGTTGTCGCGCGTAGGGGCCCTCTCTGGAAGTCATGGCCACCATCTTCTTCTTTCCTTGAGGGCATATCATTAGGAAAACATATTTCCCAGTTTTGGAAATGAGTTTATGGCATTGCGTTGCAGTAACCAAAGAGATGGTGGTAAGCGGTGCTACCTCCGGTATCCTGTACAACTTATTTTCCAAAGTAAAAATAACAGCACGAGGCCTTGATTCATACAGAGAATGTCAATTCCACAAGTATGGTTGTCCTAATAATACATCACAAACTTCAAGGGGTTTGCAATGTCACACAATACCTCATCTGTGAAGGGCTTGATGTTGTATGGAAGGTGACACTGTTGGCTCACGCGAATATCCTATCCTTGGTGAAGCCACCCAATGGTGTAGCATTGTAGATGTGCTGTGGTCGATAAGCCTAGCCACTTCACGACCTCTACCAAAATGAGGTTCTTTTGGCTCCTGCTATTGACAATGAACTGTAGCAGGGAGTCCTTTACCCACATCTGGTAGTGGAAGAGATGCTTCTCCTCCTCTGGATCTTCAGGTTCCTCATTTTAGATCTTCATGGCGGCAATAGGGTGTTGGGCTTCACATCGATAATCTGCTTCCCTTTGTCATTGCCCTTTCCAGGTTCTAACTCAAAGTCGGAACATGCATCTGATTCTGAAACCTTTAGCTCGGTCACCAGTGATTGCTTGGCCTGACACTCACTTGTGTTGTGAGTGGAGCTCTTATGGAACTCACACCACTTTCCCGTGTCCTTTTTCAGCGTCACGACATTATTCTTTGCTTGCAGCTTTGGTGGGTTGTCTTGGGTCACCTTTCTCTTGCTTCGGATTCGGAGATCTAAAGTCTCACTTCTTCTGTTTAAATTTTTCCTCAACCTTGACGGCATATCGGTATGTCGTTTCGAGCAAGGGGATCTTCAGGAATTCTATTTCTTCCTGGATGTACTTGTGCAGGCAGCCGCAGTATTTGAGTACCAAATGCTGCTTTTAATCCTTGATACCCAACTTTGTGCAAATGGTATGGAAAATATTGGTAAACTTCGACACGTCTTGGTCCCTTCCCTACCATAGCGTGGTCGACTTTATGTATTTATCCTCATAGCTTCCAACAGGGTAGTACTGCTCCTTGATGGCATCCTAGAATGAATCCCAAGTGAGTGCAGTTAAAAATAGTGAGCTTGTTCTTTCATCCTTCTTCTCGCAGTAGGTTTCCCACTAGTCCTTGACGTGGAGGGTTGCTTTGAGAAGAGCGAAAATAATATTTTCCCGACTGGAAAAATCATGAACAGAAAGATAACCCTCTAGTGGATTTAACCATTTATCGACGACATCTGCGTCTATCTGACCCTCGAATATGGGGATTTCAAAATTAACTTGTACCTTAAATGGTGTGGCATTTCCAGAGTCGTTGTTGGAAGCCGATGTGTCGCCCCTAGGTAGCTGCTGAAGGATCTGGGAAAAGTTGTCCATCATCATGTTCCTTTGTCACTTGAGGGCTTCTTCGAGCAAGATTTTGATAGGATCTCCTGCCCCCTCATCATTCTTTTCATCTGCCATGGAAGGCCGTCAATATTTGCAAGGCTAGTCTTGCAAAGGTTCGACCAATTCAAGCCCTAACTCTTTATATCCCGACCTCGTTGGGGACATGCAAAGAAAAATAGAGAAAAAGTAGACTGCTCTGATACCACTGATCTAGATTTAAACGAAAACGCAAAAAATTATAGAGAGAACTATAAACACAAAGATGCATCGAAAATAATGCTTCATTTCATTAATGTAAAATATTGAAATATTCTTACAAACAACAATAGAAACAAACCAACTAGGGTGATGGTAGCTTATCTCTGAGAAGAGATGTGGCGGCTACATGCCTATGAACTTTGTTACCATGAGGCTCGAAGGCCTATTTATTTTTGAGAAACAACAGAAAATCCTAATATCCAAAAACCTAACCCTAGAAGATGAACGCCAAACTGTGGAGCCCGTTTGGATAAATTGGTACATCAACTTCTCGGGGTCATAACTTTGGCATATGATCTCTGTTTGATAGGCATAATATCCCGTTAGAAATATCTATCGGAGAACTACAACTTTTGGAAGAGAAACATCAGTCAATAGACCCATGTTGCTCCCAGTTTTCCCAAAAAATGTCGTTTAGGGCCTTAAAATGACTACGAAGTTTCAGGACCTGAAAAAATGCTAAAAATAGTAAACTGTGCTACAATTAAGGAAACTGAAAAGCTAAAAGAAAAAATGGTGGGGTCCAAGTGGACTTGACAGGTGGCCACCAATATCCACCTAGATCAGCTCTTCATCTAAGCATGATGATGAAGAAAATCTAGCCTTAGCAAGTAAGGCAAGGAAAGGAAAAGGGAAGGTCTCGCATTCCAAATCAAGTTCTTCTCATGGTGAGAAGAAGATCGACAAATCTAAAGTGAGATGCTTTAATTGTCATGAGGTGTGCCAATATGCTACTAATTTTCCATTGAAGAAATCCAAAAAGGAATGCTCGAAAGGATTAAAAGGTGAGGCATTGGCCTGTCAGTTCAAATTGGATTTTACCCTCATCGCATGCATGGTTTCGTTGATGGTTGGTTGTGTTTGGTACTTGGATAGTGGAGCCTCATTCCACATGACAGGCGATAAGAGTTTATTCAGTACCTTGGAGGAGAAAGACCTCAAGATGCGCATAGAGATGGGTGATGATGGAAAGTATCATGTTTCAAGTGAAGGCACAGTTGTTTCTCAGAGGGAGCATGGAGCTCCTCTCACCCTGATTGATGTAAAGTATGTGCCTGGGCTGAAGAAGAACTTGGTATCTATCATGATGTTGGAAGACAAAGGCTATGATGTAGTATTTAGTAAAGGAAAGGCATTCTTGAAATGCATAACCACGGGTCAGACCAAGAGGATTGGGCCTTGAGTGAAGAATCTCTACAAGCTGGAGGTAGATGATTGTGCTGCATTGAGTTCGAAAGCAGAATTGGTGCAAAGCCAAGAAATTAGTGAGCTATGGCATAGGTAGTTGGGCCACTTGCATCATGGGGCCTTGAAGATAATGCAACAGATTTATACCAGACTTTCCAAAGGTAAACTTGAGCAAGTGGACACATGCAAAGGTTGTACCTTGGGAAAGTACGCTAAGTCTTCCTTTCATGGTCGAGACAGTCGAGCTGAAGAAATCTTGGAACGAATTCATACAAATGTGTGTGGACATTCTCGACAGACTCCACCATAAAAAAAGGTATTATATGATTTT
>APFE030805396.1:84930-108012 GCA_000404065.3 Pinus taeda
TTTATTAGTTTTATTAATTGGTAATATGATTAATTTATTAATTTATTGACCTTATAGAAGTATATCCATTGTATTCTTCAACCATTCTTCAATTTCTTCCTAACAATTCTTTCATTACCTTATTATGACACAAGAAAGTAATTGCTTTAGTTCATAACCTATCAGAAGTCCAATGCTGTAACCTATAATTGTAATACCACTTGTAATATACCTCATTATAAACAATAATATTTTTATTTTTTAATGTAAAAAATCATTATCAAAACTTGAATATGGTGACCCTCCTCTTAATTCCTTGTTTAACTTATTTCAATAAAATTAATCCTATACCTTATTTTTACACCCTCAATATTAAAGTATAAAGGAGTAATCATCATATACATTTAATTTACTTTCTTAAGAATTTTTCTCTCTTATTTTTACACCCTCAATATTAAAGTATAAAGGAGTAATCACCATATACATTTAATTTACTTTCTTAAGAATTTTTCTCTCTTATGTAAAGGTGTTAACGGCATTTCTTAATTAAGTTCTTAATTAACATGTGTACACAATATGCTTCTTCCTTTATCTTGGAAGGGATAATTGTAAATGTTAATTGGATATTATCTTTCATCCAAATGATAAAGCTCTAAAAATTGGGTATATGAACTTAATACTCCTATGGCATAAGAGTGAGATTTAAACTTGTATTATTCCAAGTATTATTTGACCTATTTTAATGTTCATATTGTTTTTATTATTTACACTATATGTTAAATAAACTTATATATATAACACTCCAAAAATTCTGTATATGAAATTAATACTCCTATGGCATAAGAGTGGAGTGGGATTTAAACTTGTGTATGAACTTAATACTTATGTAGAGTAAGAGTGGGATTTAAACTTGTATTATTCCAAATATTATTCAACATATTTTAATGTTCATATTGTTTTTATTATTTACACTATATATTAAATATATTGTTTTTATTATTTATACTATATATTAAATAAACTTTTATATATATAACTTGGTTTACACATGTTTTACAACTTTGTCACATATATTGTTCATCCATCAACATCATATCTAGTGCAAGTCAACATTTACCAACATATATGAACATTGAATAAACCACATTACACAACTTCCTTAATTCATGATTTAGTATTATATGTTTTGAACCTTATTTTCTAGCTAATGCGGTATAGTTATTTAAACATTAGCTAGAGTATTCACGAACCTTCGAAAAAATTCATTATTAATGTGTTGTCTGGTTGTTATCCCATGATGATTGTCAATGGTTCACAAAAGTTAGGTTTACTATGAAATTACAGTGACTACCTTCAATTGTCATTTTCGCGGACTCATTCTCTCATTTCTACTTTTTATGAACAGAGCTATGAAAGATTTCAAATTTCACTATTCTCTAACCATTGTTTTTATGTTACTTGGAGCGAAATTTTGACTTCAATCTTTCTGTATTTGACAATTTTCAGTTCTGGCACGACTACCCAAAATGTGCTTTTTATTAATTCATATTTTTCTTTCAAGGGTAATTTTTTCTTGTTTTGTACATCTTAGAAATTAGTTCTTAACACCATTTTGTAATTGTATTTTTTTTCCCTTTCGTTATACAACCTTATAACCAATTCTAGTGTTTTTTTTCTTCAGATTTTCATGAAGTGAGTTGGATGGTTAATCGCTAAGATTTTGGTTGAGTATTCATCTTAATCCTTCACCATTTGGCATTCGCCATACATTTCAAGTATAAAATGTCCTAGTGGCTACAATTCATCAATTTTTAAGTGACGCATAAAACCCTAAACTAAATTTATTTTGGGAAATTATATGTATAGAGTTTTATTATTTTTACGCTGTAAGACATTTTCGTCTGAAATAACTTCCCCAAGCACTTTTCTGTCTTAATCCTAATTGTTAGATGCATTGTTAGACAATTCAACAATACTCTACCGTCCATTTTAATTAAAAAACATTTAAAATAGAATTAATTTATTAAAAATTTAATTAATTCTCGTTACCCTGACTTATTCCTTCTTCTTTGTTGTAGGATCATGAGGGCTACGGAGGGAATACCACCTTCTTTGCTGCAATTGCAGGATGAGGAGGGTCGCCGAGTGTAGGGAGGAAATACCTTCTTCTTTGCTGTAGGATGAGGAGGGCAGGATTGTTGAGGCGTGGTTAGGGTAACGACCCCAGGGGAAGCAAGGAAGACACCGCCATTTGTTGGGTGATTTGACTAAGAGAATAACTCTGCAACTAGTTCACCACTCGAGTTACATAAGCAGGTTCCGGGATGGTTTTCTGTGATCGCCAGGCCTGGTAATACCTCCGCTCATGATTCTGAGTCTTAACTTCTTTCCTTTCCTCCAGCTTTCAAGCAGTAACCTATCATACTTTATATGTTGCATCAGCGGGGAGGTTTGCTTCTTCCTTTTGTCTTCACCATCAGAAATGCGGGTCTATCCATGATGCACAACTTTCAGTCTACCTCGCTCGAATGGGTTGAGACCTCGTTCATGAGGGTTCAAATTCAACAAGCCAACTCTGCATACCTCGTTGGTGAGGGTTCAGATTCACTAGGGTAACTTTGCATTCCTTTGTCGACAAAGGTATGTACCCAGGTTTAGCTTTTCATCTTAAAGAGTTTGGAAACCCTAATTCAGTTTTATATTTCCTGTAGGACTCTGGAAACTCTCAAAATGGATGGTTCAAAAGGAACGCAGTGCCTCTGCCATCTTCTGGAGGGACCATTAGAGGCGCGGAGTGTACCTCCTACACCTTACAATGTGGTTCTAGCCCACCATGCTTACTGTGGGCATATCAAAGTAGGCCTCAACTTCATTCCCAAGGTTATAGCCTCAGGCCAATCCTTTTCTAAATCTCTCAAATTTATTGTTTCTTTCTTTTTAGGCATTAGCTTGTTCATAAAAAAAATTATGAAAGCAGGACTACAATTTTGTAATAAATATATGTGTGATGTCTGAGGGTGGGTGGTGTAATGATAGATTGAAGAGGAGTATGGCCCTGGCTTTTCCAACGAAGAAGAGGAGAATGAGGGCGGCTGGAAAGAAGGATGTAGGTAATTAAAGTCAGTTGCACAAACCCCCTTTTAATGCATGCTGAAATCACTTGTTTCCTCTCAATAATTGTTTGATAGATTTTTAGGAATTAAGGACATCGTTGATAGCATGTTTCTATTTGATAATTGTGAAATATGGATGAAAAGGACCTGAATGATATCATTGTAGTTAGTTGTTCTTTGTTTTTTGTTTTTTTTTGTTTTGTTTTATTATTATTATTATATGTTAAAGACTATTCACAAAGTCTATTCTATGTAATAATGTTCTATTTGGATTAATGTCATTACATGGTGTTTGATCAGCTGTGGTTAGGGGCTTACAAAAGAACCAAGTTGGATTTTCAGACCATCAATTTTGTAGAATACATATTTTTTTCTATTTTATACCACTCTTTCCACTTGCTTTACTAGCTAGTGTGATTTTTAGACCATTTCTGTCGATTACTGAATATCAGATGTTAATCAAAAGAGCCTGAATGGTATGTTTGCAGATAGTTGTTTTTAGTGATTCGACTAAGAGAATAGCTCTGCAACTAGTTCACATTGGGATTACAGATGCAGGTTCTAGGATGGTTTTATACAGTCACCAGGCCCGGTAATACCTCAGCTCATGATTCTGAATCTTAACTGCTTTGCTTTCCTCCGTCTTCCAAGCAATAACCCTGTCATACTTTTTTTGTTGCAGCAGCTGGGAGGTTTGCTTCTTCCTTTTGTCTTCACCATCAGAAATGAGGGATTAGTTTTTTAAATTTAAATATGACATATCAGTTTAATGTTTAACCTAAAGAGAATGAATATTTTTCTGACCCTAAAATCAAACAACAACTTTACAATGAACTAAACCTGTCTCGATATAATAATAAATTTAATGATTTGTTTTATATAATGATTTTTTTTTAAATTGAAATGAATATGTACCGATATGCTAACAGTTTTAAAATTGAATTTTTTTGTGAGTAAAGCATCCCACTGGAGGGACTATTCGAGGTACGGAGTCTACCACCTACACCTTACAATGTGGTTCTTGCCCACAATACTTATTGTGGGTAGATCAAAGTAGGCCTCAACTTCATTCCCATGGTTACAGTCTCAGGGCAATCATTTTCTAAATCTCTCAAATTTATTGTTTCTTTCTTTCTAGGCATTAGCTTGTTCATAAAAAAAATTATGAAAGCGGGATTGCAATTTTGTAATAAATATATGTCTGATGTCGGAGGGTGTTGTAATAATAGATTGAAGAGGAGTATGGCCCTAGCTCCTCCAATGAAGAAGAGGAGAATGAGCGCAGCTAGAAAGAAGGATATATGTAATTAAAGTCAGTTGCACAAGCCCCCTTTTAATGCATGCTAAAATCACTTGTTTCCTCTCAATAAGTGTCTGATAGATTTTCAGGAATTAAAGACATCGTTGACAACATCTTTATATCTAATAATTTTCAAATCTGGATGAAAAGGACTTGAATGGTATCATTGTAGTTAACTTTATTTTTTATGTTAAAGACTACTCACAGAGTCTATTCTGTGTAATAATGTTCTATTTCGATTAATGTGGTTACATGGTGTTTGATTAGTTGTGGTTAGGAGCTTACAAAAAACCTAAGTTTGATCTTCAGACCATCAATTCGGTAGAATACATATTTTTTTTCTATTTTATACCATTCTTTCCACCTGATTTACATGCTAGTGTAATTTTTGATGGGACTAGCCCGTAACTTTACTTTATTATGTTTAACAATGATGAACCAATGCTTTAATCAACAATTGAATGATTAGCAAATAATTTGGGGATTAATACATTTGACTAGGCACTAATCATAGGATTGTTCTGGATATTTGTTGGATGGCATTTATGTCGGATTTTAATGATGTCATGTTGGTTGTACCCACCTCGGTTACTATTTTCCCACTCTTGGTTATTGCCAAAACCCTTGGTTATTTGTCATCTCTTCATTTTTCACTTGCATTTTTGTTGCGCTGAGGGTTGAGACTTGCAGTGAGGGTTTGTGTTGCGACTGTATGGAGTTTGGCAGCAGGTTCTGCGCGAACCCAACTATGGGTTCTATTGTCTACTGGCGTGATACCTTCACTTGTTCTTGTGACTTCGTCGCCTGGTTACTTGGGCATTGTGTGGAGGTTTTCCTCATCTGTATGAGAGGGTTACTGTTGTTTCCATCTGCTTGGTTACCCCTATTCCACTATTTTCATTTTGTTGTGGTTTTTCTGGTTGTTAGCTTTGGTTGATGGATGCCTGTTCTGCATTCGCGGTCCTGACAAGGTAAGATGTTCTTCCATGCTATTACTTACCCTCTTCAGTTTTCTCCGGCACTAACAATGTCTGCTACTTGGTCTATAGGGTTTCACCGTTGACTATGGCTCACTGGGGTTTCACTCCTCCCACACGAATACTCTTCAGATAAAACAATTTTCTCAACTGTGCATTCAGTTTTCTTCTTCTTAGGTTATTTCTTGGCTTTACTCAGCAGGCATGTAGCTAACAGTACTCCATTGGCTCACTTGTGTAGGTGAGGGTTTGTTCACCGGCGTGGTTGATGAAACTGCTATGAGATTTTGCTCTAGTAGGCTCTTTCTCTGCTACTGTTGTCAATTTTTAGTTAGGTGGCCTCTGTCAGTTTACTGGGAAAAGTCCCAATTCTCGTCCATTTGATTTTATTTGCTATTGTGCGACTCGGGATTCAATTTTGTATATAAACTTTCGTATGTACCCTGAAAAATTGTAATTATGGTCCACCTTTTGATGGTGGCCAACCAAACCCTCACTTTCAGGGTTTTGTTATTTCGTATTAGTCTTCCCTTTGTTCTTAACTAAGTATTTCGGGACTGTTGAATGTATACAAATATTGTTTTTGGTTATGAAAATGAATTGATAGGAAATATTTTGTATAATTCGTTTACCTCTGTCCTAGGGTTGTTTTTCAGTGATTTCATTCTTGTTCTATTTCTAGCTGCTCATACTGTTGTTGGCTTTTGTTTATTGGGACTTTGTTGTGGTTGCTACCAGACTCTGTGCTGGGAATGCTCATTTAATTTCTCTATTTTCTCTCTGTTCTATAGAAAAGAAACAAAATGCAATAGATAGGAACGCACAGTGTTTACTTAGTTTGCTTACTCAATGACCAAGGGAAAAATAAATGAATGCCACGACAAACTGTTATAGATGGATTCAGATATTCGGATGAAAGAAATTACTCTTTTTATTGTATTTCTCTTCTCATGTATTGAACCCCTCCAGAATGTACTACATTGGTTTTTATGTTGTGTTTAGATAGTTTCTTGAACTGTTCTCGGTTACCAAACAGTTACTCTTTGTAGTTACACAATCGATGATCATGTTGGGTTTTCTTGTGCTGTAGGATTTACAATATTATATTTTTGTTTATGAACAGACAACTGTAAAATGGACTAAGAAAATGACAAAACAACGTAACTACTATGACACTATCCTAACTATAATATTCCTAATATTCCTTAGCTAATAATAATAAAAAACTAGTTTCTAGACACTGTTTTATTCAGTAAATGTAAATGAAACTAAAAGACATTGAACTTGTCCTCCTTGGCTGAGACTAACACTTGGTCATTATGCCCTTAGCTGGATGCTCCTGCATCAGGTTCCCAGCGTAAGAAAAATTCATGACTCCGGTCCATGAGCTTCTCGACTAAATAACTTGCCTTCTCTATTTGTTTAGTGTTAAGCCACGAACTGTCTTCAATAGGACGGTTCTTCCACTTGACCAGATATTGCAGATACTCTTTCTGCCAAGTTCTCATGGCAACTTGAGTGTTGAGGATCTTCTTGATCTTGAGGGGTTGAGCGTAAGGAATTTGTCTCATCCAAGTCTCACTCCCTTCCTATGTGTCCCATGTAGGATGTGTTGTGCTATCTTCCTCTAGATCAGTAGTGTATGGAAACAGGTCTGCCACATTAAAGATGGGTGAGATGCCTATTCTTGGTGGCAGCTGTAATTCATAAGCATTTGCTGAAAATTTCTGGAGAACTTTGCAAGGACCTATATTTCTATACTTCAGCTTGTTATATGCACCTCTAGGAAAACGCTCCTTACGCAAATGCGTGAGGACTTCATCCCCCACATTAAACTAGACCTCTCTCCATTTCAAATCTGCTCGCTACTTATATATTTTACTGTTGTCCTGCAACTTTATTTTCACCTACTCGTGGAGATCGTTCATCGCTTTGGCGAAATCTTCCCCATTAGCACTTCGTCTTTCCTACTGTCCTAGATCTCATAACTCATGCACTCCACGAGGATGCATGCCATATGAGATCTGAAAAGGACTGTAACTTGTGCTGCGATTGGGTGAGTCATTGTAAGCGAACTCCACTTGGGCAAGTACTCGATCCCACATTCGTGAGTTTTCCCTGATCAAACTTCGTAGCAGGTTCCCCATGCTCCTGTGTACCACCTCTGTTTGCTGTCAGTCTGCGGGTGATAAGCAGAGCTGAAACTTAACTGCGTGTCCAACTTCTTCCACAAGGTGTGCCATACGTTCCCTATAAACTTCATGTCCCTATCAGAAAGAATGGACTTAGGTAGACCATGTAGCTTGACAATCTCTATAATGAACAAGTGGGTCACGTGAGTGGCATCGTTGATTTTTCTACAAGGGATGAAATGTGCCATCTTTGAAAACTGGTCTACTACTACCATCATCGAATCATAAACCCGCTGCGTTCTTGGTAGACCCAAGACGAAGTCCAAGCTGACTGAGTCCCACGGTCTACTTGGAATGGGAAACATCATGTAGAGTCCCGTATTTTGATTGTGTCCTTTTGCCAACTGACAAACTTTACATCTGGTCACAAATCTCTGCACATCCCTTCACATTCTTGGCCAATAATAAAAATGGTTGAGCTGCTCTAATGTTTTGTCTATGTCGAAATGTCCAGCTAGACCTCCACTGTGCTTCTCCCGAATGATATTCTCTCTCATTGAACGATCGAGACTGCATAACTGTCCCCCTCTAAACAATAGCTTCTCCTGCAAATTATAGTCCAACCAGGGACTATTTTTTCTCAGCAAAGGATTCTAACAGGCTTCATAAGCCTCTTTGAAATCCATGTCGGTTTGATACAAGTCTTTCAAATGCTCAAAGCCCAGCACTTGTATCGTACTCTCCTGCAAGAGAAAGGCTCTTCTGCTCAACGCATCTACCACCTTGTTGGCCTGCTCGCTAATGTGTTTCAACACAAAGGTGAAACTCTGCAAATATTCAACCCACTTAGCATGCTTGTGATTCAGCTTATGTTGTTGCATCACATATTGCAATGCAGAATTATCCGAAAATAAAACAAACTCATTCCCCAGCAGATAGTGTCTGCAATGCTTCAGTGCTTAGACGACAACATAGAATTCCTTGTCGTAGGATGAATATTTCTGTCTGCTTTCATTTAACTTTTCATTGAAAAATGCAATAGGTTTGTCTTCTTGGCTAAGTATAGCTCCAATGGCCATATCGCTTGCATCACAGGGAACCTGAAAAAGATTTTTAAAATTTGGCAATCTCAGGATCGGTCTTTCTGTGATCTTCTTCTCCAGTAACTGAAAACTCCTTTCTACTGGCTTGGTCCAATGAAAAGGTTGACTTGCCTTCTTTATAGTGTCCAACATAAGTGTGCAGATTTCACTAAAATTTCTTATAAATTTATGATAAAAACTTTCCAGCCCATGAAAACTACTCACCTCAAACAGACGTTTCAGGGATGGCCAATTGACAATTGCTGCAATCTTCTTTGGGTCCATCTTCAACTCATTTTTTGCAATCACAAAACTCAGATAAACCAATTCTTTTTGCATAAAAGTGCATTTTTTTAGATTTATCAGCAGCTTATTCTGCTGCAATTTTTCCAGCACACTTCGAACATGTCGAAAGTGTTCCTCCCTCGTCTTGTTGAAAATTAATATATCATCCAGGTATACTATTACAAACTTTCCAATGAATTCTTTCAGCATTTCAGCCATCAGACGCATAAAGGTACTAGGTGCTTTACTCAGTTCGAATGGCATTACCAACCACACATACAGTCCTTCATTGGTTTTGAAGGTTGTCTTCCACTCATCCCCTTCCTTGATTTGAATGTGATGATACCCACTCTTTAAATCAATCTTTGAAAAATATGTTGCCCCGCTCAGGCAGTCCATCATGTCGTCCATCCATGGTAGTGAAAATCTGTCCTTGATGGTAATCTTGTTGATGGCCCTTGAATCTATGCACATTCGCCATTCTCCTCCTTTCTTGGGAGCGAGAACTATTGGAACATCGTAGGTGCTCAAAATCTCCCTTATCAACCCTTTATCTAGCAATTCCTACATCTATTTCATGATCTCCTCATTGTCTTTAGGGCTCATTTGATACGTTTCCTTATTCGGTAGACTTGCTCCAAGTATAAATTCAATATGATGACTTATACTTCTCTTGGGAGGCAATTCATCTGGTAAGTTGTCCACTACTATATCGCTGAATTCCTGCAACATCTGCTGAATTTTCACAGGCAAATCTGACACCTCTGTGTGTAACAACACCATCTTTGCTCTTCTCAGAATAGCATAGTTCACTTTTCTATCTTCAATCTGCTTCAAAAACTATTTTCCACCCATTAGTAGCACTCTCGTCCCGCTTGTTTCCACTATCTCCTCTTCCTTGATGGGCACAAGTGTGTGCTTGATTCCATCTTTGACAACTTACAATAGTTTGTCTTCTCGTCATGCACTACCTTCCTGTCATACTAACATGGCCTTCCTAGCAGTATATGACATACATCCATCAGAATTATATCAAAAATAACCTTATCCTCATATCTGCTAATATGGAACTCAACTTCGCATTGTTCATCCACCAACAGCTGATGGCCTTTTGGTAGCCATGATACCTTGTAAGGAGTGGGGTGCTTCAGCTGCTTCAACCCCAACTTCTCTACCATCTCTGTAGCAACCAGATTATCCATGCTCCCACTATCGATAATTAGCTTACAGCATTTTCCATGTGACTTACAAACTGTCTGGAACAATGCTTTCCTTTGAGTTTGTTCAACTGTTTCTTTGGCTAGTTTCAGCAACACTTTGTTCAAAACTAAGGCTTCCCCTGTTTCCAACACATTTTCTGCTTCCTAGGGAGATGCCTCTGCTTCCTCTGGCTATGCGATATATGCACCTCTTTGTCTAGCTTGTTCCGCCTCAGGACACTCAAAAGATCTGTGCCCCCACTTGTGGCACCTGTAGAACTGATAGTTAGCTCCTCTGCCTTGGCCATTTCCTCTTCCTCGTTGATATGGCCTGCCACCTCTAGTGCTGTCACCTTTTTCTGTTGTCCAAGAAGTCTTGGAACTGCTGCCTTATTCACTATTGGTTGCAGTTCGCCCTCTACCATAAGACTGTCCTCTTCCGCTGTCGGTTCCCCAACCTCTCCTAGCATTTTGTTTTCTGGTGATCTTCTCCTCTGCCTTCATAGCACTCTGGTATGCTTCTTCTATATTTTTTGGGGAAAGAATGATGATTTCATCTAATATTTCTAATCTCAAACCATTTACACACCTTTTTGTTTTCTCTGGGGTGTCCTCTGTATAACCAACTCTTAAATTTACCTGGTAGAATTCTTCAGTGTACTCTCTTACTGTCATCCCTTTCTATTTCAAATTCTACACTTGCCGATGCAGTGCAATCTGGTAATCCCTGGGTAGAAATTTGCTTTCAACTTGGTCACCATCCTTGGTCATTTCTTTATTTGCAACTTGTTCATCCTTCTTCTCTCTACTTGGAAATTGTCCCACCATAGGGCTGCGTGTCCCTTTAGCTTTGTTGTAGCGAACTTAACTCTCTGATCTTCACTGACCTCTTCACACTCAAAATATTTATCCAGATCGGTGATCTAGTCTAATAGAACTTCTGTGGACAAGCCGCCATCATAATTTGGAATTTATAGTTTAGGTTTGCTACTTGCCAATAGGACCAACCTCAACAATCTCATTTCTGTCCCTTCTTCATCCGATCCATCTGTTGTCACTACAGCGTCTTCTTCACTATCGTCTCCTACCTCTAGATCCCTTCTCCTTCCTGCTTCAACTGCCTCCAAACAGGTAGTAAGGATCCTGATTTCCTCCCACAATCCTTCATCCACTGCTCTCTGAGCACCTCTTCCACATCCTCGTCTTCCAACTTCCATCTCTCAGGAAAACTCTAAATCCTTCTCCGATACCACTATGATGGGACTAGCCTGTAACTTTACTTTATTATGTTTAACAATGATGAACCAATGCTTTAATCAATGATTGAATGATTAGCAAATAATTTGGGGATTAATGCATTTGATTAGGCGCTAATCATAAGACTATTCTGGATATTTGTTGGATAGCATTTATGTCGGAACTCAATGATGATGCTCTGGCTGTACTAGCCTCGGTTACTGTTTTCCTACTCTTGGTTATTGCCAAAACCCTTGGTTCTTTGTCATCTCTTCATTTTCACTTGCATTTTCACTGCATCGAGGGTTTAGACTTGCAGTGAGGGTTTGTGCTGCGACTGTATGGAGTTTGGTAGCAGGTTCTATGCGAGCCCAACTATGGGTTTTACTGTCTATTGGCATGATACCTTCGCTTGTTCTTGTGATTTTTTCGCCTGGTTACTGAGGCAAGGTGTGGAGGCTTTCCTCATCTGTATGAGAGGGTTACTGCTATTTCCGTCTACTTGGTTACTATACTTTCCCCTGTTCCACTATTTTCATTATGTTGTGGTTTTTCTAGTTGTTAGCTTTGGTTGATGGATGCTTGTTCTGCGTTCTACAGGTCACGGTCACGGTGGCCACCTCAGCATCGCGGTCTTGACAAGGTAAGATGTTCTTCCATGCTATCACTTACCCTCTACAGTTTTCTCCGACACTAACAATGTCTGTTTCTTGGTCTACAAGGTTTCACCATTGACTGTGGCTTAGTGGGGTTTAACTCCTCCCACGCGAATACTCTTCAGGTAAACAATTTTCTTAACTATGCGTTCAGTTTTCTTCTTCTTAGGTTATTTCTTGGCTTTACTCACCGTGCATGTAGCTAACAGTACTCCATTGGCTCGCTTGTGCTAGTGAGGGTTTGTTCACCGGCGTGGTTGATGAAACTGCTACCAGCTTTTGCTCTAGTAGGCTTGTTCTCTACTACTGTTGTCAATTTTTAGTTAGGTGGCCTCTTTCAGTTTACTGGGAAAAGTCCCAGTTCTCCTCCATTTGATTTTCTTTGCTATTGTGCGGCCCGGGATTCAATTTTGTATATAAACTTTTGTACGTACCGTGAACAATTGTAATTATGGTCCACCTTTTGATGGTGGTTGACCCTCACTTTCAGGGTTCTATTATTTCGTATTAGTCTTTGCTCTATTCTTAAGTGGGTATTTCAGGATTGTTGAATGTATACAAATTTTTTTTTTGGTTATGAAAAAGAATTAATAGGAAAAATTTTTGTAGAATTTGTTTACCTCTGCCCTAGGGTCGTTGTTCAGTGATTGCATTCTCATTCTATTTTGAACTACTCACACTGTTGTTGGCTTTCATTTATTGGGACTTCATTGTGGTTTCTGCCAGACTTCATGTTGGGAATGCTCGTTTAATTTCTCTATTTGCTCTCTGTTCTATAGAAAAGAAACAAAATGCAATAGATAGGGATGCACAGTATTTACTTAGTTTGCTTACTCAATGACCAGGGGAAAAATAAATGAATGTCACGACAAACTGTTACAGAAGGATTTAGATATTCGGATGAAAGAAATTACTCTTTTTATTGTATTTCTCTTATCATGTATTGAACCCCTCCAGAATGTATTACATTGGTTTTTATGTTGTGTTTAGATATTTTTTTGAACTGTTCTCGGTTACCATATAGTTACTCTTTCTAGTTACACAATCAATGATTGTGCTGGGTTTTCTTGTGCTGTAGGATTTACAATATTATATTTTTGATTATGAGTAGACAACTGTAAAATGGACTAAGAAAATGACAAAACAATGTAACTACTATGATACTATCCTAACTGTACTGTTCTTAATATTCCTTAACTAATAATAATAAAAAACTAGTTTCTAGACACTGTTTTATTCAGTAAATGTAAATGAAACTAAAAGACATTGAACCTGTCCTCCTTGGTTGAGACCAACACCCGGTCATGATGCCCTTAGATGGATGCTCCTGCATCAATTTTCAGACCATTTCTATAGATTACTAAATGTCAGATGTTAATCAAAAGAGCCCGAATGGTATGTTTCTACATAGTTGTTTCTACATCGAAGAACCTATTATGTTTGTAATAATGTTCTATATTTCACATAATGTGATTACATATATTTGATGGGTTGTAATTAGTAGTTTATAAAACAACAAAGTTGGATTCTCACACCACATTTTGTACAATACATGGTTTTCTTCTATGACTGGTGCACTTTATGGCACTCTCTTCATCCGCGTTATTATTGGAAAATGCAATTTTCTTACCTTTATAAAATTTTATATATATCGTGCTGAAAAAAAAAAAAAAAAAGATTTAAACACTTCAACAGTAATATTTCTGGAATTTGTTTGACCAGATTTCAGCCAGAAATTTCCTCTCGGAGCAATTTTTTTATAATCCATTTATATGATAAAAAACATTCACTCGTTTAAATATGAATTTTATGAACACTCTGAACATCAAGCAAGTTTTGTTTCAAAGGTTTTTCTTTTTTAATTATGAATAATCTTAATAATCATCGACTGTAATTTTATAACAAAATTCATAAACCTTCTTTACTTCATGTACAAGTTAGAAAATGAATTTGAAAGGTCAGATATAGGAAGTGCTTCCAAATACCTTTTTTTTTCTTTGTAGCCTTCAACTTTTAGCCTATGGGATTACATCATTTTTTATTCTTTCACCCTTTAAGATTTAGCATGTGGGATCGCATAATGTGATGGAGATGATCATTTTCTAGCACACCCAAAGATTCACTTTGAGAAGAACCTACGTGGTTGGATTTATAACAAATAGTTATGCTAAATAAACACTATATGCACTAAATGTTGACTATTGTAGAGATCTTTATGTAGAACTTGCTTGTCTTTCTTATTTTTTGAGATGGTATACTGCTTTCCTCTGCTGACGGAGGTATGTACCCAAGTTTAGCTTTTCATGTTAAAGAGTTTGGAAACCCTAATTCAGTTTTATGTTTCCTGTAGGACTCTGGCAACTCTCAAAATGGGTGGTTCGAAAGCAACGTAGTGCCTCTGCCATCTTCAAGAGGGACTATTCGAGGCGCGGAGTCTACCTCCTACACCTTACAATGTGGTTCTAGCCCACCATGCTTACTGTGGGCATATCAAAGTAGGCCTCAACTTCATTCCCAAGGTTACAGCCTCAGGCCAATCCTTTTCTAAATCTCTCAAATTTATTGTTTATTTTTAGGCATTAGCTTGTTCATAAAAAAATTATGAAAGTGGGACTGCAATTTTGTAATAAATATATGTGTGATGTCGGAGGGTTTTGTAATGATAGATTGAAGAGGAGTATGGCTTGGCTTTTCCAACGAAGAAGAGGAGAATGAGGGCAACTGGAAAGAAGGATGTAGGTAATTAAAGTTAGTGCACAAGCCCCCTTTTAATGCATGCTGAAATCACTTGTTTCCTATCAATAAGCGTCTGATATATTGTTAGGAATTAAGGACATCATTGATAGCATCTTTCTATCTAATAATTGTCAAATCTAGATGAAAAGGACCTAAATGATGTCATTGTAGTCAACTATTTTTTTTTTTTTTTTATGTTAAAGACTACTCACAGAGTCTATTCTGTGTAATAATGTTCTATTTGGATTAATGTAATTACATGGTGTTTGATCAGTTGTGTTTAGGAGCTTACAAAAGACCCATGTTGGATTTTCAGACCATCAATTCCATAGAATACATATTTTTTTCTATTTTATACCACTCTTTCCACTTGCTTACTAGCTAGTGTGATTTTTAGACCATTTCTATCGATTACTGAATGTCAGATGTTAATCAAAAGATCTTGAATGGTATGTTTGCAGATATTTATTTTTTAGTGATTCGACTAAGAGAATAGCTCTGCAACTAGTTGACCATTGGGATTATAGATGTAGGTTCCAGGATGGTTTTCTATGGTCGCCAGGCCCAGTAATAGCTCAGCTCATGATTCTGAATCTTAACTCCTTTCTTTTGCTTCATATTTCAAACAATAAATACATGGTTTTATTCTATGATTGGTGCACTTTACGACACTCTCTTCATCCATGTTATTATTGGACAATGCAATTTTCTTACCTTTTTAAAATTGTATATATGTCGTGCTGAAAACAAAAATATTTAAACACTTCAACAATAAGATTTCTAGAATTTTTTTGACCAGATTCCAGCCAGAATTTTCCTCTTGGAGCAACCTTTTTTATAATCCATTTATATGATAAAAAAACATTCACTCCTTTAAATATGAATTTGATGAACACTCTGAACATCAAGCAAGTTTTGTTTCAAAGGTTTTTCTTTTTTAATTATGAATAATTTTAATAATCATCCACTGTAATTTGATAACAAAATTCATAAACCTTCTTTACTTCATATACAAGTTAGAAAATGAATGTGAAAGGTCAATATAGGAAGTGCTTCCAAATACCATTCTTTTTTCTTTGCAGCCTTCAACTTTTAGCCTATGGGATTACATCATTTTTTATTCTTTCACCCTTTAAGCTTTAGCGTATGGGATCACATAATGAGATGGAGATGATCATTTTCTAGCACACCCAAAGATTCACTTTGTGTAGAACCTACGTGGTTGGATTTATAACAAATAGTTGTGCTAAGTAAACACTATATGCACTAAATGTTGACTATTGTAGAGATCTTTATGTAGAACTTGCTTGTCTTTCTTATTTTTTGAGATGGTATACTGCTTTTCATCCACCATGAATCAGTTTTTTAATTTTGGAAATTATGTAGCTTTATTTATCTCATAGTCAGATTGCTTGCTTTTATTATTTTCTGTAGTTATAAATTACCTTTTGCCAATCATGAAACAACTCTTTAATAATTATAGTTTAGATTAATTTAAAAACATATATTTATTTATTTAGGAATTATAAATATATCTATTTATATCGGTAATTTTTTCTAAATTAAAAAGGTAATTTTTAAATTAACTATGATAATACAATTAAATTAACTCATAAAATATATATTTGATGGGTTGTAATTAGCAGTTTATAAAGTAGCAAAGTTGGATTCTCACACCACATTCTATACAATACATGTTATGTTTTCTATGATTGGTGCACGTTATGGCACTCTCTTCCTCTGTGTTATTGGACAATGCAATTTTATTACCTTTTTAAAATTATATATATATTTTTCTCATAGTTTCATGATTTTGGGTTACATCTGTTAAGATTTGGGATTTTGAGTGACCCATAGGTTCTTGATCCTCTTAAAAAAATATTTAAACACTTCCACAATAAGATTTCTGGAAAAAAAAATTGGCTAGAAATTCCCTCTTAGAGCAATCTTTTTTATAATCCGTTTATATAATAAAAACATTCACTCCTTTATATATGAATTTGATGAACACTCTCAACATGAAACAAGTTTTGTTTCAAAGTTTTTGCTTTTTTAATTATGAATAATTTTAATAATCATCCACTGTAATTTTATATCAAAATTCATAAGCCTTCTTTACTTTATGTACAAGTGAGAAAATGAATCTGAAAAAGTCAGATATGGGAAGTGCTTCCAAATACCATTTTTTTTAATTATGAATAATTTTAATAATCATCCACTGTAATTTTATATCAAAATTCATAAACCTTCTTTACTTCATGTACAAGTTAGAAAATGAATCTGAAAGGTCATATATGGAATTGCTTCCAAATACCCTTTTTTTTTTCTTCGTAGCCTTCAACTTTTAGCCGATGGGATTACATCACTTTTTTATTCTTTCACCCTTTAAGCTTTAGCGTATGGGATAGCATAATGTGATGGAGATGATCATATTCTAGCACACCCAAAGATTCACAGTTGTGCTAAATACACACTATATGCACTAAATGTTGACTATTGTAGAGCCACTAAAACAAACATAAAAAAAAATATTGTTTTTGCAAAGTGATTCACCAAATATCACAATTGTAAAAGTGATTCACCAAATATCATAATGATGTTGCAAAGGAGATTCAAAATTAAAATGTTGCTGCAAGATGATCCAAAGATCGTTATGTAGAACTTGCTTTCCTTTCTTATTTTCTGAGATGGTACACTGCTTTTCATCAACCATGAATCAGTTTTTTAATTTTTGAAATTGTGTAGCGTTATTTATCTCATAGTCAGATCGCTAGTTTTTATTATCTTCTGTAGTTATAAATTACCTTTTGTCAACCATGAAACAACTCTTTAATAACTACAGTTTATATTAATTTAAAAATATATATTTATTTATTTAGGAATCATAAATATATCTATTTATATAAGTAATTTTTTCTAAATTAAAAAGGTAATTTTTAAATTAACCGTGATAATACAATTAAATTAACTCAGAAAATAAATATGTCTCAAATTTAACCAGTGGCTTATTTGTTCTTATTTGTCTTATAATGTTCTTTCATTCTTAATGCAGTCATGGATAAACAATAATTCATGGATTAAACAGTGAGTTGTCTCGGAGTTTCTAGAAATTTCTTTAGTTTCTTGAAGAAGTCACCAGTGTAGCCGAACAAAAACTTCTATTTGTATAAATACCCTTCTTTGGTAATCAAATAGTCAAGTTTTTGTTTAATGTGCATTTTTGGATTAGGTATCAGAGCAAGGTTGAGTGCTTAGAGGGTAAGGTTCCTCTGTGAGGTTCAATAAATATTTCCTTAGCTTCTTGAAGAAGCGCCACTCACAGTGTAGCCAATCCAGAAATTTCTTATATTTGTAAAATACCCCTCTTTGGTAATGAAATAGTCAAGTTGTTGTTTTGGTATCAAAGCAAGGTTGAGTGTTGAGAGTGTAAGGTTCCTCTATGAGCAATCAGTGTGAGAGATCGTTAAGGGTGTGACACAAAAAGTCTGTGTGCAGAGCTTGATGGTCCCGATGAAGGGTGAGCTGGCCGAAGGATTGAGGTTACTACCTCGATATGTGTGAGTTTTTCTACAAGTTGCATTGTTGTAAACATGTAGTTTGCGTGAAGTTCGAGTATGTGTGCTAGCGAAGAGCTGTGAGCTTATCTGTAACGTGAATTTGGCCCTGAGCATCTAAAATCCAAACAATAGATCAATTCTTGATAGTTGTAATCATAAGCGATAAGATTGAAGTATCCTCTTTGGCCATTTAAAATTGTAGCACTTACCAGGGTGGGTGCCATTACATGGTTTGATAGTTGTAATCATAAGTGGTAGGGCTGAAGCATATTCTTTGGCCATTTAAAATTGCAACACTTATCATGGTGAATTGACCTACGAAAGGAAAATAAATCCAAGTGTTAATTTTAATGACCTAGCTACCTATGAGCCTTGTCTTTTGTGGAGACTGCCAGTAATATATTTAGATAGAATGATAGATGTTAGTGTTAGAAACTACACTGCATTTTATTGATTGATGGAATGAATGCAGAGGATGTGATTACATGGTAGGTAGTGACTGTGCCTAGTATCTACAGACTTTCTAGATATAAACTTGATTTTCATATCAAATTTGTCAGATAGATGCATCTTTTTGGAATGAAATCCATAACTTGTCATCACGGAAGGAATAAGATTAGTTAGACTTCATGGAGAGAGAGGTGTGCCTAGGACTATAGTTGTACTATGTTTGCTAATGAAAATGGAATGAGAATATAGTATATCAGAGTAGGAGCGCTAATGAAAATGGAATGAGAATATAGTATATCAGAGTAGGAGCATGAAAAAAGAAAAATATATAGCAGTAGACGTGCTAGAAGGAAAATATCTAGTAGTCAAAGTGTGCTCAATGTTCTCCAAATAGTGAAATTACACTGCTATATTTTCTCCTCCTTGTAATTTTACCAATGATCGCCAATTCATAGAGCACTTGCCTAGTCTTATGACTAAACATGTATTGGTCACTTGGTTTTTGATATCCTCAAACCACTTGTATTATTGTGATCAAACATGTATTGATCACTTAGTTTTTGATATCCTCCAACCACTTGTATTATTGTGATCAAGAATGAAATTCTTACATTGCTTTCTCTGGCTCCAATTGAAATCAAAATCTACACAATTGAGCATACAAATATTCAAGGGAAACTGCTCTTTGTGACTTTCCAGAGAGCAGGAGCATGGCATAAGGAAAATATATAGCAGTAAAAGTGCTAGAAGGAAAATTTATTGCAGTCAAAGTGCACTCATTGTTTTCCCAACTCTGACCTTTTACTACTATATATTTTCCTTGCAATTTTACCAGTGATCGCCAATCCAAAGAACACTTGCCAAATATTCTCATTAAACACACACTTCTCACTTGGTTTTTGATCATGCACCCTTGCTTTCAAAAATGTCCATTCACATGTTTCTATTCTTCCCCACTCTATGCCTTATGGCATTTCCTTTGCAACATCAGGTGCAAATGCTAGTTTTAAACCATGAAATTTGATTATATGTATAGAATGTTATTATTTATAAACCATGTCGTTTGTTTATCCTTTTATGATACACATGGTTACAGTTTCATTCAATTTTATGGAAGAATTTGTTGGCATTATGGCACAGGTTTGGTGCCATGGCACAGGTGTTGTCCTTGATGTCAACTCTCTTTGGTAACAGATCTTAGTTTAGGCTTTCAGAATGAAGGAAAAGACATATACGCAGGTTCATCTAGATGAAGGCGCGTATACACGCGGGTTAGACGTTACAAAGGCGCATATACATATACACACACTTTCACGCAAAGAAAAGCGCGTATATGTTGGAGAACTTACCTTTGGTCCGTGGTAGTTAGTCCTTGGTGTTTGAACCTATGGTTTTGGACCGTGGTACCGCGTCAAAAGTGTTGATCCCAAGTATTGGGTCCGTGGTATTGGTTTATTATGGTTTTGGACCATGGTATTGTGGAAGGCCTAAGACTATTAAAAAGGAAGGAGATCATGTGGCAAAGGATCATCGGAATTATTATTGAATATATGATAAAGTGCTAGATCTGGAATACTGGTAATTGGGTTATGGTGCAGATCTAGATATGAATGAAGGAGGAACCTTAGCGCAAAGAGAAGGATAAGTTCTATTGATGGGTTATAATCTTTAAGCTTGAATGATAGTATCTTTGTATGATTTTGATCTGTTATATGTGGCGCTTGCTTGATCTATAAAATTGATAGTCTGGGTTAATTAATGTTTGAATATCTGAAAGAGCGAATTATCCTTTATAGATCTGTACGCAGGTTCAGTGAAGAAAAGGCGCGTATACACGCTGGTTCAGTGAATTAAAACAGTGTATACGTAGGTTGTTCCAAACACAGAGGCATATGCACACATGTTGCAGGTTATTGAAATAGTGTATATCTTTTGAGTTGTGATATATCTGCTTTTGTTTATTGCTGTTGTGTTCTGGGTTCAGATTTTGGTGTGTGGTTTCTGTTACTGTGTTTTGGGTACAACTGTTAGAGAAGTATCTACTTGATTCAGATCTAATCGGTGAAAAGGAGATCGGTTGATGCAGAAATTCTTGATGATTGATTGATGTTCATGGATCCAGTCTGAGAATTTATGAAACGTGGTCCCTGGAAGAAAGAGAAGGTTGTAGCCTTCTGTAGGCCAGCACCTACGTACTAGTATCTTGGCTAGTTCAAGAGCTAAAGGGGGTTGTAGCTCCCTTCCAGGAGAAGCTGGAGAACGAGAGAGCGTTGTAGCTCTCTGTAGGTTGCAGCCTGCGTACTAGTAAAGGACTGCACCAGTACATTGTAAAAGAAGTTTATAATTTAAAAGAAGATAGAGATGAATTGTAGCAGGTGGTTTTCACCCACATTGGGTTTCCACCTTATATCTTGTGTTCTTGTGTGTGATTGTCTTTCTGCTCTGTTTTACTGTTTCTGGTTACTGGTTATTTGATTCTAAAACACAGATTAGTAATCAACATCAGAAAGATAAAGTAAATTAAAAGTTTGCTTTGTATATGCGGGTTTCCTTCTGCATAGTTGCGTATATACGCGGGTTTAATTAACTGAAGTAGCATATATCATTTGATTTTAAGAAAAGGAATATTTGAATTTATAATACTGATTCACCCCCCCCCCCCCCCCCCCTCTTAGTCATTATTTCCAAGAAATCGTATCACAGGGCAGACGTCCTTCAGAAGAAGCCTGATCCGCTGAAGGAAGATCTTTCATCATGAAGGAACTACGAGAGAGATCTCAATCAGGCCCGATTTGATGGCAGAAACTCGTATATTGGAAGGTAGAGTACTGCCTATCTTCCGATCAAAACTCCTAATCAGACAGACTGAGAAGAAGAAATATGAAACAAATTGCAAAAAAGTCAGCAATACCTCTATTAGGATGTCTATCTCAGATTAAAATTTGTCCAAGGTATGCTAGTAAAATCTTGCAAAAAGGAAATATGGACAAGCTTGTTACTGCAGCCCTCATGGAGGAGGAAATGGATCAGGTAAAACGAGGCAAAACTTCAAACCCTCAGAATGTCAGTACGAAACATCATCAGAATGCATTAATGAGACATAAGTGTGGATAGAAGCTATTTCCTTCGTGTGGATGAGATTAGTTAATGTATGAAAAACTTGGGTGAAGAAATAAAAGAGGCTGTTGTGGTTGAAAAAGTTCTAAGATCTTTGTCCCCTAAGTTTGAATCTAAAGTTTCTGCAATAGAAGAAAAGGAGAATCTATGAAACCTTACAATGTCACAGCTTAACGGGATTCTAATTGCTTATGAAATGAGGAAAGGAGGACCATCAGACAGGAGAGAAGTGGCTTTCAAGGCTTCAGGCAAAGGAGACTACTATGAGTTAGGACATGCGTTAGAAGAGGAAGAAGAATCAAATTTTGTCAAAAACCTTCAACGGGCTACTGGAAGATTTAGAGGTAAGTTACCTTTCAAATGTTTTGCTTGTGGGAGAGTCGGTCACTATGCTGTCAAATGTCCTCATAAGGATAAAACTGACAAAGGGAAGGAACCTGTTAGATGGAACAAGAAACAGAATGTAACTAAGAAAAGTTACTACACTCATGAAGATAGTGATGGTCTTTCAAATAGTGATGAAGATGAACGAAGTAATAACTATAAACTTTTAATGGCCTTTGAAGATGATGATTACATGGATGTTGTAGATGTGGATGGCTTTTATGAAGAGATTTCTAGACTCAAAACATGTTTAGAAGAAAAGAGTGTGATCATTGATACTCTGCAATTCCAACTTGGTGAAAAAGAAAAATTTCTTGAGAGGTTAGAATGTGAAATTGTTGGCCTTAGAAAAGAAATTGAGAAAACAAAGGCTCTTAATCTTAAATTTGTTAAAGGATCTAAAACTCTGGATGATATTATCAATGTACAACATTCTCCACTAATCAAGACTAGTCTGGGGTATAATGGAGAAGCATCTCAAGCATCCACCTCAAAGAGTTATCTCGATGCAGCAAGGAGGAATGAGCAAAAAGCCCAATGGAGATCACCAGGTAAAACAGGGATGAATTACATCAAGAATAAACAAAGACTACCAGGTAAATTAGGGGCAATCCACCTTAAGGATGAACAAAAGCTACAACCAGCCACAGGTAAAATCTTCTCAATTTGCCTCAAGAATGGATGACAATAGAAACTACAATCATTTGGCAGGTAGATTTGATAATCGGAGGAGTTTCTTCAATGACCAATGTTTCTCTTTCCATAACTTTGGCCACAAAGCAGCTTAATGTGTTGCCTATAAGACAATCATGACTAGAGAAGCTCAAAAACAAAGAAGTATGACTGGAATCACAAAAAGGACCTATAACAACTTTTCCA
>APFE030805396.1:109599-121481 GCA_000404065.3 Pinus taeda
TGGTATCCTAGAGATACAAATCTCACTCTTCATGCTTATACAAATGAAGATTGGGCTGGAAGCGTGGATGACAGAAAGAGCACAAGTGGTGTTGCATTCTTTATGGGTTCCAGATTAGTATCTTGGTTCAGCAAGAAACAGAGTTCGATTGCTTTATCTACAGCTGAAGCGGAATATGTGGCAGCTGCATCTTGCTGCACTCAACTTCTTTTGATGATGCAAACCTTGCAGGATTTTCAGATCACTTGTACACCACCTATCTCCATCTTATGTGATAGTACAAGTGCAATCAACATTTCAAAGAACCCAGTCATGCATTCAAAGACCAAGCACATACCGATCAAGTATCACTTTCTCTAGGAACAAGTGTTGGAACAAAAGGTCAAATTAGAGTATGTTCCTTCTAAGGAACAAGTTGTTGATATTCTCACCAAACCACTGCCCAGGGAAACTTTTGAATATCTCAGACAAGCTGGGAGTAGTTGATGCATCATCTTGCTGTTAAACTTGTCTGTTTTAGAGAATAAGTGGTGTACGCGAGTTGCCTGAGGAGGATCCGCGTACATACGTCGGTTTGTGCAGAGACAGTCACGTATATGGAGGTTTGATGGATATCTGTAGGGACAAGCTCTGGTTGAAGATATCCTGATATAGGTCTGTCAGAGACCATCCGACACAGGTTCAGGTGGAGCAGATAAACCTCTAATGATGCATTGTTGGCATTATCTTAGAAGCTTTTGGTTCTATTTCACAGCTGTTGTTGGTGGAACAATTGCAGAGGGAGAACAGAAGGAAATCTTGGTTGCTGATCTGAATGGTGATTGACAGATGCTGCTGCTATCAATTATTGGTGACTTTCATAAGTCCTGCTCTAGATATTTCATCTCTATGTCATGTATCTCTTTTATGGTGTCAAGGTCATGTAACGGCCTATTTTGGTTTCCCACTATACTTGGGATGAAAACGTAATGTATTTGGTTGTCATATGTAAATTTCTGGATGATCCCCACTTGTTTGGGTAATGGATGTAGGTATTGAGTCTTTTGGTGATAGGAAGGTCTTTTATGTCATCGTTTTTCTTGAAGAACATCTTGTTGCAGATCTTGCCTATAGTCAGTGGGAGCATGGTCAGCAGAGTAGGGCAGAAATTGGGGAGCACAACCCTTTGCCCTTGATGAAAAAGGGGGAGAATGACTTTGAGGATATTGGGATTGCCATCAAGTCCAAAGGGGGAGATTGTTGGCATTATGGCACAGGTTTGGTGCCATGGCACAGGTGTTGTCCTTGATGTCAACTCTCTTTGGTAACAGATCTCAGTTTAGGCTTTCAGAATGAAGGAAAAGACATATACACATGTTCATTTAGACGAAGACGCGTATACACGCGGGTTAGACGTTACAAAGGCGCGTATGCGTATACACGCACTTTCACGCAAAGAAAAGCATGTATATGTTGGAGAACTTACCTTTGGTCCATGGTAGTTAGTCCTTGGTGTTTGAACCTATGGTTTTGGACCATGGTACCGCGTCAGAAGTGTTGATCCCAAGTATTGGGTCCGTGGTATTGGTTTATTATGGTTTTGGACTGTGGTATTATGGAAGGCCTAAGACTATAAAAGAGGAAGGAGATCATGTGGCAAAGGATCATCGGAATTATTATTGAATATCTGATAAAGTGCTAGATCTGGAATACTGGTAATTGGGTTATGGTGCAGATCTAGATCTGAATGAAGGAGGAACCTTAATGCAAAGAGAAGGATAAGTTATATTGATGGGTCATAATCTTTAAGCTTGAATGATAGTATCTTTGTATGATTTTGATCTGTTATATGTGGCGCTTGCTTGATCTATAAAACTGATAGTCTGGGTTAATTAGTGTTTGAATATCTGAAAGAGCGAATTATCCTTTATAGATATGTATGCAGGTTCAGTGAAGAAAAGGCGCGTATACATGCTGGTTCAGTGAATTAAAACAATGTATATGCAGGTTGTTCCAAACACAGAGGCGTATGCACGCATGTTGCAGTTATTGAAATAGCGTATATCTTTTGAGTTGTGATCTAGCTGCTTCTGTTTATTGCTGCTATGTTCTGGGTTCAGATTTCGGTGTGTGGTTTCTATTACTGTGTTTTGGGTACAGCTGTCAGAGAAGTATCTACTTGATTCAGATCTAATTGGTGAAAAGGAGATTAGTTGATGCAGAAATTATTGATGATTGATTGATGTTCATGGATCTAGTCTGAGAATTTATGAAACATGGTCCCTGGAAGAAAGAGAAGGTTGTAGCCTTCTGTAGGCCAGCACCTACATACTAGTATCTTGGCTAGTGCAAGAGCTAAAGGGGTTGTAGCTCCCTTCCAGGAGAAGCTGGAGAGAACGAGAGAGGGTTGTAGCTCTCTGCAGGTTGCAGCCTGCGCAATGCTAAGGAATGCACCAGTACATTGAAAAGAAGTTTCTAATTTAAAAGAAGATAGAGACGAATTGCAACAGGTGGTTTTCACCCACATTGGGTTTCCACCTTATATCTTGTGTTCTTGTGTGTGATTGTCTTTCTGCTCTGTTTTACTATTTCTGGTTACTCGTTATTTGATTCTGAAACACAGATTAGCAATCAACATCAGAAAGATAAAGTAAATTAAAAGTTTGCTTTGTATACGCGGGTTTCCTTCTGCATAGTTGTGTATATACGCGGGTTTAATTAACTGAAGTAGCGTATATCATTTGATTTTAAGAAAAGGAATATTTGACTTGATAATACTGATTCACCCCCCCCTCTCAGTATTATTTCCAACAGAATTTCCTTTTATTTTGAGTCCATATTCATACATAAGCATTATTTCTTTAGCTTCTATGTCTTTCTGTGAGATTTTGAGCTCACCTTTCATCATGACTGGGTTTCGTTGGTAGAAACCCTAAACCTATATATAACTCTTAGTTACTATTTGTTTCTCGTTTTTTCTGAGATTAAAAAAGGTTTCATGCCTCTAATAATATATCTTTTCTCTTGCGAATATTTTTGGTGAATGCAGAGTCTAAACCCTTCCCAAGCTAATTATGAAGTCATATTTTACTTTTTCATTTTGTATATCATTCTTCTTTTTCCTTTATCATAGTTAAATGTTAATACCATTATCATTTTTCTTTGTATATGCATAGGTACTTGTTCTATAATCCTATAATCTTATTGGAATACTTTTTATTCGTCTTTTTCCTTTATCATAATTAAATGTTAATATCACTATCATATTTCTTTGTATATCCAGAGTTAATTTTTCTATAATCCTATTGGATTACTTTTCCTTCTATTTTTCCAATTTTGAATTGGTTCAATGGCTTATAAGGCATTCAACTACCTTTACTGGTTCAAATGCTACTATACTTTTGGACTCTTACCTATTCACACATGGTTCTTGTGTTCATGGCACAACTAGCATGCTTCTATCTTTTGTTTTTTTATAAACTTTAAATTATATTTGTTGGTTTATACTTCCATCTTGGAAGGTTATAAACATCAGGATTATTTTCCTACATATATTATAACTTGTGAATATTCATTTAATCTATTTTTAACTGATCATGTTGACGTCAATTCTATTGACTCAAACTAGTACTTGAGAATTTTTCTATTTTAAAAATATTACATATGAGTCATTATACTTTTTCAATTGGAAAATATTTATCTTTATATACTTGTACCATTCTATCAGAAATTACTTAGATACAATGTTTTTTTATTCTTATTATATGACTAGTTATCTCATTTATATGTATGTTCTATCTACAGGCATAATACTTTATTGTAACTATTTAGTTCTTCTAGTTATACTTGTTCTTTCTAAATTTGAAATGTTTTGTCTTTTATATAATATTGTTCTCTCTTGAACTTTTCAGGTCCATTTATATTTTTAAACAACCCATACAAATTTCATAATTTACAATCTATAGTCCCTTAAGGAGTAGATTCTACTGTATTCTTTATTTAAAACCACTACAAAGCTTTAACTACCATAAACACTTATATTAATTTTCTTTACCAATATTAACTCTTAGAAAAATCTCTAACTTAATATATTAAATGTATTTATATATGTTTACACTCTTAATACTTAAATATTCTTCCATCATAAGAAAGGAGATTAACCTTATATTTAAATTCCTTTATTTTCTAATTAGTCCTATCTGGTTCAATTTTTCAACTCTAGTAAACAAATACATGAGAATCTTTTGCTCTCTCATATTTTTAAATTATAGATATATGAAGTCTATAGCAGTGACTAAATAGTCCAAATAGATCCAGCAACATTACAAAAGAAATGAATTTTGTAAATACTCACAAATACACAAAAAAATTTATTGGTTTCATCTTCTCTACTTTCACATAATATGCTAAGTATTAATTAGAAAATTAATAATCTCAATCATTATTTATCTCATAATTTTAACATTTTTCCATCAATACAATTTGCACAGAATTATAAATAAAAACATAATAGTTATTTTTCCTTAGAAACTTAGGAGGTAAATGACACTCACTTGAAATGATTATCTATAATTGTTAAAATTATATTCAGGCTCCCAACCTTCAATACTTTAGTTCATAGTATCCCACGAAGCACTTTGATTACAAGTCGTCAGTTCACTTGTTCACTTCGTCTTTTCATTGCTTGGTTCCTCTGTATGATTCCTCTACTCATCAATGTGACCAAAAGTGGATTATCACCTCCACCATTCAGTTGGTAGTTGGTAGCTACCTCCACCTCACCCAACAAGTGGCAGATGGTTATTGGCTCATTTATGAGCTCCACTTCCACTTTCCAAGACAACTTGCTATCTTTTAGGGAAATTAATGATCAATTACTCTTGTGATCACTTATAATTTAATCATTTAGATTAAATTGCTAGGACTTAATGAGTGGTACCCAATATCAAAAATCAATTTGTAGCCATAGCTCTTTCAGCCAAGTGTAATTCTAGCATCAGTCCTAGATAATTATTTTATTAACAATGATATAATTACAGAAGTTACATTCAACCTTTATCAATTTATTACACTAATAAATTGTTTTTTTTAATGAGTCTTTCAAAATTCAAACACAATCATAGTTAATCATATTTACAAATTCACAATAAAATATTCAAGTCAGCAGATACCACAACAAGTTCTTGTGTATATACAAAATGTATTTTCCTTTATAATAGAAATGAAAGTACACATTTATTTTCTTAGAAAGAAAAAAAGTAATCACACAGATAAGAAATAAATCACCTTTCTTGAAAGTAAACATTCAGGCAGAAAATAAATCAATCTACTAGAATATAAATACACCAACATGAAATAAAGAGGTGACTTGATCAAGCTAATTCACCATTCATAAACTCTACAAATGAAATATTCTTATGTTGTTAAAAAACTATAATGTGAGAGATATATTCAGCAAGTTGAATCATGAACATGAAAATAGAATGAAAATCTTATGAGTCAATAAGCAAAGCATTAGGTGACAAGGTCAATAATATACTAAGTTGCAACAAATTTATTTAATTGGAAAACAAAGTAAATGCTAGTGAGTTGCAACAAAATAGAGTAATTACTGATTGTGTTGCAAAAGCCTAAATTATTAAGAAAAAGAGTAAATAACCAAACTAAATAATATATAAATGAAGTTATAACCTATCCTACCTAAAATTACAGGAAATAATTTACTAAGAAGGGAAGCATACCTCCTTAGGTGAGGAATTGGTTAAACTGGAAACATGCTTATATTATCATCACATCGCACTCATAAGGAATGAAAAGAATTGAGAACAACAAAATTTTGTATTAATAGAAATGAAAGTGCAATCTCAAGAATATCCTCTCCTCTCTGCTACTCTAACTCGAGTAGAGCAAGGGTATTTATAAAGAGTCTCAAATTCTTAGTTTAATCAAGGAATCATGGAATGGACATGCAAAAATTGGATTCTTAGGTTGTTTCCTCTTTGTTACAACTAAAATACCAAAATATGGAACTGTTGCCTCACTCAGCCAATGTAATCATCAAGAAATTGAGTTAGGCATAGCTACGATCAGTCCTTCTTTGTCAGGTGAACAAACTTCCTTTTCCTTTCTGGACTCACGATTATTGTTAGACCAAAACCTATATGCATTATTCTTTGCTACAATTTTCATATTTAGGATTCATGAAAGGTGGTTAATCCATGTCATGAAACACATGGGAAGCGTTGAACCCAATGTCCAACAATCTTCCCTTACTATGGATTGAGTGAGTTTCAAGCTCTAAATTTATAGCTATGACACCACGTGTTGGACTCATGATTGACATTAGACTAAAACCCATAGGAATTATTCCTTGTTACAATCACCAAAGATAGGATCCATGAAAGGAAGTTAGTTCATGTCATGAAACACATGAGGAGCATTGAACCCAATGTCCAACAATTTATGCTTTCCTTCATTAGGTGGCATGTCGTTGATTCTCTCATTAGGAAATCATTGAGCAACATTGGTGAATTTAATGGTTGACCTGTGTTGAGTTGTTACGTTTGTCCACGGAATTGTAGCAGTTGTTTTTAATGGTTAGTGTGTTACAAAAATGGGATTCAAGTTGTGTAGCAACAATGTTGTTTCATTCATGTTGTATCATAAAGTGTTACAACATTGATTCTTTCATCACGTTGTAACATAAAGTGTTGTAGTGTTGGTGCTATAATTGTGTTGCAGCATTGGTGATGGAATTCTAGGAACACAAATATGTTGCAGTGTTGTAGCATCAATATGTTGGATGTGGACTAATGGTGTAATAGCAATGTAGAGGTGTTCCAGCAACACAAAGGAATTGCAACACTAACTCTTTGATTCTTCATTTATGCCTCCAAGGGTGTCATTTATGAACCTATCTACATCATTTCTCATGTTGGCCTTGTTAGTTACCATAAAAAGGTGTATTTTTTCCTTAATGCATAATAATGAACATTAAAAGTGATATACTCAGGGAGATATTATACCTTAGTGAAAATTGTATTTTTATGGGAAAAATAGATGATAATATGATATGCGGATGGGAAAAAGGTATCAAAAAGGTGGGGAATGGATGTCGGAGGGATGCCAATTTGGGTTCTTGTCTAAGCCACTAGATAAATTACTTTTATAGTTTGAAAGGATCTGATGCTGAGGTAGCTAAATAGTTTCCAAGAATTTCTGAAATATTTCAGAAAAGGAATGTGTCATTTTTATAAGAGGACCAAAACATTTTTTGTAAATGAAGAAATCATTAGCAGGGTGTATATATTCACAATATGACTGCCTTAGGATAAAGAGGAAAGGCAAGAGGCCATTCTTTCCAAGAAAAACTTCTTCATTGAATATGAGGAATTCCTAGAGGACAAAAATGGAGTAAAAAGGGAAAGTTTCCGTACTTTCACCATGCAATGAAGTAGTCTACCACATTTTGATATATATTTCATGTGAGGGTAAAATAAGTGTGGTTTATGCTTACTAGTATAGGATTCTCCACCAACTAAGACACCAATATCAGTTGCATCCAGTAGAATCCTTCACCATACCTTGTTTTCTACAATCCCTAAATAAATGAGCACAAAGATGAAAGGAGGAAAACATAAAGCACTATCCCATCATGGGTTTATTAAGATGATAGTTTTCAACACGCTAGGAAGCTTAGAACACAATTTCCTATGGTCTAATTTCAAGGACATGGATGACCAAGCTTTCCTAGAGACCTTGGAGGCCATGAAAGGAAAAAGATTTATAGGGAAAGGAAAAGGAAAACTCAGCAATCAAGGGTATTCCAAGCAAAATACAAAGAAAAATATGAAATTGGAATCCTTAGAGAAGGAGGTCATTGCAACATTAATTAAGTTGGTTACACCACAAAATCCAAATGGAAAGACATGAACTCTATATATAGGCACCCAAATATATAGAATAAAATGACTATATGTAAAGGATTTTGTAAAAGAATAAAGCCACCCTCTCCTATGCTAGTTCACATTGAAGACTCACTTAGTCCTATAAAAATACCCACAAAAAAAGAGGAGGAGCATAAGTATGAGAAGACACCTCGAGTGTAATAGGAACCAATGGTAGTAGTAGGGATATCACATACAAACATAATCACACTAGCCTTTCTTTTACCTCATACCATGTTTGAGCTAGAAAAGTATAAAATTGAATCTCATGAGTGGAAGAAGGTAGCAATAGATTAAGGAATGGGGGATATGATAAAACTACAAGAATAATTAAAGTGGTTGAGGAAATAAATGATGATATTAAAATTATAAGAAGATGAAGAAAGGAAATAAACCTAAAAGAAAACCAATTACTCAGCAAAGAGTTGGAGGAGATAAAAACATAGTTGGTCACCAAAGGTGATAAAACTAGGGTGTTGAAACATTCTTTAGGAATAATGGCCCATGTAGCCATGGACATAATGAAGTACAGACCACCTACAGAAAATTATGCCCTATTTATCAGGGAGCAATGGTGTTAAAACCAAATCTCCAATTTGGTACAATAAGGTGAATTTAACATTTAAACACCTAGCATTGATGTAAGCATGTCAAAATTGTAGTATGGAAGAGATTAAGGTTGTGTGAGTTTGACCTCCATAGTCTTGTCCTTTCTCACCCACATTCTTAGGATCCCAATCCTTATGTGCGAGATGTATAGTTAGTGGCCTTAGCCTTATAGCTCATGCATGAAGAATTCAAAACTAGAGAAATAAAAAGGTATAAAGATGAATAATTGTCAAACTCCCTCTAGATACGAGCTAAATACCTTAAATGTGAGACTATTTTGGTGGCTTAGAAGATATTATCTTCTAAGCAAGTAGTGGCTCCAATATGGAAGATGTTAGGAAACCAGCGCACAAAAAGATAGAAAAGATAGATCAACGCCTTAGAATTCAGCCTCTTCGAGGGTGAAACCTCCTTTACATTACGCAATTGAACAATTCTTGGATGATATAGATGACTAAACCTCCCTTCTATATATAGCATTCTAAGGGGTCATAATATAATCAAACTGAAATAACAGTAATAACATAAGGGCACAAGGATTCGAAGGCTAACGGCAGCAAGGCGATAATGGCTACGGAAAGCTGCTAGGGTTTGCACAGACCTGTGGCGGCAGGCTGCACTGTTCTGTGTCGCACTGACCTGACAGTGGCAGTGTTCTGCTCGGACGGAGTCTGGGTGTAACATACCAATGGACTCCCTGCTGGGGGAGGGCAATAAAGAGCCGCATGGCGGCAGAAACCAGCAAGAACCGGAGGTCACCACTGAGGACGTCTCAGCCCACAAAACGACAACAGAGGAAACTACGAATAACAACAGCAATGCAGCCAATAAGGTAAGATCCTCCACCTGTAAACCTGTGGCAGCACACAGGCCAGAAGTAGAATTACCAAGCCATAGTATCAATGCCCGTATACAGTTTATGCAAGACCATGCCCTCATATGCAAATTTATGGGACTTTGGCCCACAGAAAGGGCTCTAAGAAACTGGATAAACAGAACATGGAAACCCAAGGGCGAAATCACCTTCTTAATAGGGCCAAAAGGCTTTTTTACAGCCATCTTCAACTGTCTTGAAGACAGAAACAGAGTATTTGAAGGCGGGCCTTACTTCTTCAACTCGGCAGGGCTATTCCTTAGAGAATGGAAAGCTAGATTCAACCCAGATACGGAAGATCTAAGTTATGCCCCAGTCTGGATCCGCTTATACTCACTCCCGTGGGAGTACTGGGGGGAAGATTCATTAAAAGCCCTTGGATCAGCGTTGGGTGACTTCGTCAAAGTGGCTGAAGAAACAAAGGCTGTACGATACACCACTTATGCCTCTTATGCCAGAATCTGTGTCTATATGGACCTGAAACAACCTCTTCCAGACACAATGCGCTTATTTCATGAAGACCATGATTGGATCCAGGTCCTAGACTATGAGCACGTCCCGTTTCACTGCAGGCGATGTCATCCTCTGGGACATCTCTTCAGAAACTGCCCACTAAATATCAAGCCTGATGCTCCAAGTAAACAAGATCCACAAACCCGGGATGGGTTCACCAAAGTAACAAACAGAAGACGGGGACACAAAAAGACTCCAGCCACTCCAAAAGGGAAGACAGAGACGGAAGCGAAATCTCAACCGTCAACAAGCAACAGTTTTGAGATGTTAGCGCAAGAAGATCAACCGGAAATGCCCGGATCGAACTCAAAAACCTTCAAACCCAACAAGCCAGAAGCAGCAATGAAGAACCAAGAAGGTGGAAAAGAAAAGCCAGTTACAGAGACCTGGTCCAACCCGGATATGGAGATAGATAACCCATCCCATACAAAGGATAAGGGAAAGGAAGCAGAAAGAAACACACAGGAGGCACAGTTCATGGAAGACGACAGTGAAACAATCGACGTTGGGGAACTTGACCTTCTCGGATTAGAACTAGCATGCAAAATAGGTAACTTCGAGAAAATCCCCGAAACAAAAGTTGACAATCTAGTAGAAATTCTGAAAAAGGCTCAAAAGAAATATTCACTTGGAATCCAGATAGGCAGCCAATGGGATGGTAAATTTATATACAAAGACAGCAAAAAGAGAGGCAGAAAGACAGCTCTAGAAAGAACAATCAAGATTGGAGAAGTTTTGGTGGAGTCAGGCAGATATGCCAAACTCACCAAATATTTCAACACCAACCCCAAAACTTCTCAATGAAGTTAATCTCCCGGAATATTAGAGGGCTGAATAGCCCCAGGAAAGGAAAACTCCTCAAAAATTTGATCATGGAAGACAAACCAACCATCTTGTTCCTACAGGAAACAAAATGCAACTCGATAATCTTGGAAAGAATCGCAGCCACAGCTTGGCCAGGAGGACAAGTCACAACTGTAGATGCACAAGGAGCCTCTGGAGGATTGGCAATCCTCTGGGATGCAGGGAAAATACAACTAAATAATACACATGCAAACAAAAATTTCATACAAGCAGATTTTCATATCATGGGCACAAACATCCATGGCCACATAACTAATGTTTACTTCCCTCAAGAAGGTCCCCAGAAAGCAGCAATCCTAGAAAACATATCTCAGCTCAATTTTGACAGGCAACATCCGCTTTGGATTCTGGGTGGCGATTTCAACATGATAGCCTCAACAGAAGAAAAAAAAGGAGGCAGATGCAGGATCAACAGAGATGGCACCTTACTCAAAGACTTCATTCAAAATAATTGGCTGATCGATATTCCCACAGCTAATGGCCTATTCACCTGGATGAACAAGTGCGTTGCCCCTCTACAAATTGCGTCCCGTCTAGACAGATTTCTCTTATCCGACAACGCCGTCCATCTTGGAGGAGAGTTTACTGTGCACATCATTCCATTCTCTGGATCTGACCACTGGCCAATAGAATTGCATTGGAATCGGCCAGGAAATAGCATCAAAAGACCATTTAGATTTGAAGCATTCTGGTTCCCTCTCCCAGAATTTAATGATTTCATTCAGAAGGCATGGCAAAATAGCAACCCAATTGCGCCTACAAAAATGGCAAGATTCCAAAAAAAGCTGAAGATGCTCAAAGCTGAAATCAAACGATGGAACACAAATACATTTGGCCATATTTTAAAAGAGAAAGAGCTGATTATACAAGGAATAAAAAAGACGCAACAACAAATCATTTCAGAGGGACGCTCAGAAGAACTGGCACAAAAAGAACAAGATATGGAAAGCAAACTTCTAGAAAGGGAGAAACAGGAGGAGGTATTATGGCGACAAAAATCCAGAATCATATGGCTCAAGGAAGGACAGAAAAACACCAAGTTCTTCCACAAATCGACTGTCCAAAGGAGAATGAGAAATCATATATCACAAATCATC